>JAANYP010001523.1:133471-212235 GCA_020465985.1 Centrapalus pauciflorus
AGGAATTCAAAAAATTCCTAAGTGTGAAAGTTTAAGTACTGAAAGTTAGTATCGGACATCGCTATCTGATTGAACCTCTCTTAGACTATACTCATCAAAAATATGTTGTTTAAGTATTTAGCTTAGATTGTAAATTTTCTTAAGTCTAGATTAAATTTTTGGTCAAAATTTTATTTTACTTTATTTTATTCTGTTTTTACCTTAGTTTATTTTATTTCATTTTAGGTTAGTTTAATTTTTACTTAAGTAAAAGGTCAAAAGTTACTGAGGGTGCATTCAAAGTTGGATAAAATAAACAATGCGTGAACTATCTTGAGCTTAGGGTAAAAGAAGTGGCAAAGTTTATCTGGTTACACGATACCGTAAAAAAAAAAATTGGAAAGGTTGAAAATTTTTCTAAGTATTGGTGATTTCGAATCTAAGACAGACTCGAAGCGGTAAGACTTCAAATCTGTCAGTAGATTCGAGTCTATGTTTAGAATCAAGGGTTGGTGGTATAAATAGGTCAACAGTGAAGTCATTTAAGATGTTACTGTTTTCGAATCTATACACTCGAGTCTACTGCGGCGATTTCGAATCTGTTCTTTCGAGTCAATCGTAATCCTTCTAAACGACATTGTGTCGAGTCTCTTACTTGGTGTTTCGATTCTACAGATACATCTAGGTATAATCAACCAGATTGTACATGATTTTTGTAGTTTTATGCACAACTTTAGACCAAATCGTCAAATTTTGAGGTTTTATAGGTCGAAATAGGGTTTTTGCTAAATTACCAAGATTGGACCTATAAAAGATCAAATTAAAAGCATAAATCATTGATTAGAACCTAGTTGAACTAATGTATGTGATTTACCAAGTTCAAAATGGTTAAAATCTTGGGTTTTTATTGAAAACAAAACCGACGGGACTTCGAGTCTGTTCTAGGACCTTCGAATCTGTTCATGGGTTTCTCGAATCTGTCATTAGATTCGAGATGACCATGATATTCGAATATGTCCATTAGACTCGAATAGGGACTCTTCGAATCTGTCCATTACATTCGCATATGGACACTTCGAATCTGTTACTTTCGAACCTGTACTTTATTTAATTTGTTTAATTTAAATTTTATTAAACTTGTGGAAATTTAATTGTGTTAGATTTTGTATTTAATAAAGTACAAAATAAAACAAATTTGAATTTAAACAAGTTTTATTGATTTTTAATGAGTCTAACAGTTTTATTTATTGTGCAGATATGGCGGTTCGCGCTTTTGTCCCTAAGCATAATATGGTTCTTAATCCCGACAATAATATCCCTGAGGCGCAGGGTTTTCGCGAAGTTTTGGACATCCTAGCTGAGTCTAGGATTAGCTACGCTTTGCTTCATAACATTCCAATTTTAATTTCGTATGTACGCCAGTTCTATGATCATTTACAGGTTGACTGTACTGTCACCCCGACAGTTATAAGAACCAGAATCGCTGGCCAGCCTCTAGTCTTCTCAGCAGATATGTTGCGCCAAGTTCTACAGTTGGGATCTCAGGAACAAGAAGATGGGCCTATTGACTTTCCTTTAAGTATTAGGCAGACTGCTTTTCTGAGGATGGGATACAGCTTAGATGTGGCAAAGTCGTCATACATGAAGAGTGGCCTGATTGGGCAATGGAGATTCTTGGTGCACGTTTTCATGGTCTGTTTTGCGCCGAAGAAAGCTGGATTTGATTACATAGTATCAAAGATCCAATCTGGAGTTATTGCATTGGTATATAATCGGAAGTTCAGCTTTTCGCAGATGTTCTTCTCGGAGTTCGTTCATCAAATTACGGCTCCAGAAAGGGAAAGATTTTTGTTGTATCCAAGATTCATAATGATGCTGATAAGGCATTTCTTGCCAGACTTGCCGCCGTCCAATGACTCTTTGAGTGTTAATGTTATGGACAAAAGGATTTTCGCTGATTGTTCCTCACACCGAGGAAGATTGGCTGTTCCTGTTGCTCGTCCATTGTTCGGAGCTATTGTGGATAGGGATTTTCAAGCCCCGGAAGATGCCAACTGGGCAGGGGTCGTTGAGTTTCCACAACAACAACAACAGCAACAACGTCAACAGCAACAACAACAGCAACGTCAACAGCAACAACAACCTCGTGCTCGGCCACGTGATCCAAGACGCCGACAGAGACCAGCAGCGAGTCAAATTCCGGCAACCAGGCCTTCGACAAGCCAGCAACCAGAAGTTACAGAAGCCGGGCCCTCAAATATTCAAGAAGCTGGGCCCTCAAATGTTGCGAGAGAAGCTGAACAGCTAAGCCAGACGCTTAATGAAATTTGGGAGGCAGGGCCTCATGCCAATGAAGATGTTGCCGCAGCATTGGTTGGTGAGCTGCTTAGTCCACCAGCAGATGAAGATGATATTTTTAGAGATGTGGAGGAATACGAGCCAGAAGGGGCAGATGACGGATTAACATCTTCAGAATCCGAATCAGAATCAGAGGAAGTTCCGGCAGCTGCAGTTCCTGATATTCAAATTGGAACTTATGGTTCGAGATTGATTATAAATGAAGGTGGTTCGAGGAGGCGCGTGGACAGGGAATTGGAGGAGTCTGATTTTGAAGAAGAGGAAGTTGCTCAACTAGTGACAAGGCAACGGGCCAAACGTCACAGGTTCATGCAAGGATCATCTTCAGCTCCTGTAGAACAACCAGAAATTCCACAACATCAAGAACCTCAAACCACCTGTCCACCACCACCACCACCTCAAGATGAACCGTATATACCATCACCGTTCATTCCTACTCCTATACAGTCCATTCCATCTACCTCGACCACATACACTGACAACCAAAGGTTTCTGCAGCTTAAAGCTCGTGTTGACTTCCAGAATGTCCAAATCTTAAGCCTAACAAAGGCGATCGGAGAAATTCAGACTCATAATGCAAATCTTGATAAAGAAAATGCCGATTTGAAGAAGATTGTGGAGCAAGTCCAGGAAGAGAACGTAGAATTGAAAACTTTTGTATGCGATCAGGCAGCTGAGATAAGGTCGATGCGCTCCCTAATTGAGCAGTTAATGAAAAATTTACAGGCTCAGGGGGAGACATCGTGCCGAGATCAGGAGGTGCAGAGAAGAGATGATAATGAAGGCGATGATCCCGGTGCAAATAAAGAGATTGAGTCTGTAGATTTTCCTGCAGCTCAAGTTACACAAGTTCAGGGGGAGCCTAGTCAAGGCAAAGGAGAAAGGGGTGAGGCCAGTTCATCTAAACAACCTACAGACTTTGAGATCAGTGAGATGATTGAAGCGCTCATGGATCTCGATGATGATCCACTGGATGTAGGTTTTGATAATGAAGATGAAGAGCTGGAGGAAGGGGAGTTTGTGCCAGGGGAGATAGTAGACTGGCAGTCGGATGATGAAGTACTTGCTGATGAGGATGATGAAGCTGACGAGATAGTGGTGCAGCAGAATCCTATCACTGATACTTACATGATTGATGGAAATAAAATTGTCGATGCAGATATAGTTAATGCTGCATTGAATCCTCAGCCATCGACAGAGGAACCTGCAAGAGAGCTAACTAATGAAGAAAAACGAAAGCTATGGTTCAGGGCTGAGGAGAAGGAAGCAGCAATTAAAAAGACAATGAGAGTGCCAGGTACTGGGAAGCTGTCTGAGCGAATTTTAAGCTGGTTCTTTGACAGAGATCTGCAGCTATTTATAATAAAGAGAAAAGACGGGCTTCAGTACATGAGGCGAACTTTAAAAGCGTTCAACTCCCTGCCAAAAATCGAAATCACTGCGCTAGCTTGGAAAGATCTTATAAACATTGGCAATGATCCCTACGCGAGCGTAATCGAAAGAATCATAAGAAAGGAAGGGAGATCAAGGAAGTTCGAGCGTTTGAATCCAAGGGTCGGAAGAAGAGTAGAGGATCCGTCACGTATTGATCCTCTAACTGGACGACCTTGGATGAGGATTCACTATAAGCCGTCTAGATGTCTTAGGAAGGTTCCTCTCAAGCAATGCCACAAAATATTCTGAAGAATCTGAAGTGGTGGTATGCTGACACGGAAACTGGGGAAGCGGTTATGGAAGACTTAGAAGAAAATGTTATTCTTAGAGTCTATGACCCGCTTCACCTGGTAAACCTATCTAAAGAAGATCTGCAGATTTTGTATAATTGTAAGATTTCCAGTGACGCACATATGGATACTGAGGCTAGTAAGTATGAAAATGTGGTCAAGGTATGCGTCGAGAAAGGTCTGTATGCTGGTAGTGTTTTGAATCAATAAATAAACTAAGTTCTTAAATCAAATGTGTGAATTATTAGAAGCTATCGTCAAGGGGAGGTCTGTTGGTACATCCCGTGTGACGATAGCAGTCTAAGTTGGTCTTACATTGTGATTTAGCATGTGTTTGTTATATATATATATATATTATATATGATTGATGCTTATTAGTGTTTGTATGTTTGAACTTGATGTAACGTATTACAAGAAGTTCAAACATAAAGTTCAAAGATAAGATCAATCATAAGGTAATATCATAAGTTTTATCACTTAAGAGTTTAAGTATTTTGGCTAGATTCGAACTACTTAAGGGAATACATTCGAATCTGTGATAGATTCGAATGAGACCTTAGATTTGAATGGGCTAGATTCGAGGATGTCAATATGGACAGACTCGAATGGGCCTTGGGCCAGATTCGAGGTTGGCCCACAACAGACTCGAATCAGGGTCTATAATTAGGGATAGCCTCGAATCATTAAGGGGCTTTTTGCAGAATTCGTGAGGGATTAAGCAAAGGGCGATCTCGAGTTTATCAGCTAGGTGAGTGCCGTTTCGGAGAGATTTAGTTCGTAGGATCGTTCGTGTGTCGTTCGTTCAGCGTCTAATAGTCTCCGTGTTCCGTTGGTTGAGAGTTGTCCGTCTAACCGTCAACGAGGATTCCGCACTCGTTCACGGATCCGCGTCTAGATAGATCTTGCAGTCGTAGACCTTACAATAGAGCCTGATTCGAGTCTGCTATGGGCCAAACTCGAATCTGGCCCAAGGCCCATTCGAGTTTGTCCACAATGACACTCTCGAATATGCCCTCATTCGAATCTAGGGCTACATTCGAATCTATCACAGATTCGAATGCCAAGCCTTAAATAATTCGAATCTAGCATTTCACATACTTAACTTAGGATTGAAACTTATGTTTTTACCTTATGATTGATTTTATCTTTGTACTTTATGTTTGAACTTCTTGTAATACGTTACATCAAGTTCAAACACACAAACAATAATAACTATCAACCATATATAAACATATATAACAAACACTTGCTAAAACCACAATGTAGGATCACTTAGACTGTTATCGTCACACAGGATGTACCAACACCTTTCCCCACATAGTTTTTGGCGATGGTTAGGTTTGCAAGGTAGTTGGTAGGTTTCAGAGCATCATTGTGGTGACAGATGAATGTTACTGAACATCAGCACCAAAGAATACTGGTAAAAAGGGGTTGTTGCGGTGAGCCATTTGGAAAGTAGGGAGAGTAGTTGAAGCACAGGACATTAGTCGAGGGTTAGGGTTCTTAGGAAGTTATGGAAGTAGTGAGGAAGACGAAGATGAAACAGTAAGGGGTATTTATAGGATTTGAATGTGAGTGTGTATGAGAGAGAAACATTTGGGAGGTTGATTTGAAATGTTCGTTAACGGAAAACGGAACGGTTGTCCATGTCAGAACGGTTATCAGACCACTTGAGCCTTTTTTGATCACTAACACACGTTAACCCACATTATCCGCAGTAATTAAGTTAAATAAAAACAAAAATTAAGTAACTTAATTGTGAAGAAAGGTAATTAAAATTGATGGTCTAAGCTGTTGGTCAAACTTGTGATGAGTAGGTTCATCACAAGCTGTTCCTTCAACCTGTTCAGCTATGTAAGAACAGGTTGTGTTCAATAGCTGATCAGGTTACAAGACAATGTCTTGTATGACAGATTGAGAGAGTGAGCAGGGTGAAGGTTTGGTCACCAGATCAGGATTGACATATAAGCTGTTATTCTCAAACCTGTTATATGCTCAAGCTGTTCAGGTTTTGCTGAAAATGACTAAGTATAGAACATGCATAGCTTGTTCTGTCTAAGCTGTTCTACAAAACTTGAGCAGTGTGAGACATATAGTAACTCAGAACATTTTGGACACTTAGTCACTTTTGTGTAACATGCCCAACTTGCTTACCAGATAATTAAACCTGTTTTCATCAAGAGGTTTTGTGAAAATGTCTGCAAGCTGTTCATCTGTGGAAATAAAACTTACCTCCACATTACCTTTCTGGATGTGATCTCTTATGAAGTGATGTCTGACCTCAATATGCTTTGTTCTTGAGTGAAACACTGGATTGTTGGAGATAGCTATGGCACTTGTATTGTCACACAAAATAGGAGTTTTCCTATATACAAGTCCATAGTCTTCAACCTGATGCTGCATCCACAGAATCTGCCCACAGCAGCTTCCAGCATCAGGTTCTGTGGATGCTGGAAGCTGGAAGCTGCTGTGGGCAGATTCTGTGGATGCAGCATCAGGTTGAAGACGATTCTGTGGATGCAGCATCAGGTTCTGTGGATGCTGGATGCTGGAAGCTGCTGTGGGCAGATTCTGTGGATGCAGCATCAGGTTCTGTGGATGCTGGATGCTGGAAGCTGCTGTGGGCAGATTCTGTGGATGCAGCATCAGGTTGAAGACTATGGACTTGTATCCATAGTCTTCAACCTGATGCTGCATCCACAGAATCTGCCCACAGCAGCTTCCAGCATCCAGCATCCACAGAACCTGATGCTGCATCCACAGAATCTTCCCACAGCAGCTTCCAGCAGCAATGTACTCAGCTTCAGCAGTAGAAGTAGAGACTGAGTTCTCTTCTTGCTACCCAAACTTATCAACTTACCACCAAGGAGTTGACATCCACCTGTTGTGCTTTTCCTATCTAGCCTGCAGCCTGCAAAATCAGAATCTGAATAACCAGTTAGCTCAAGGCTTGAGTCTTTGGGATAACAAAGACCCAAACCTAGTGTACCCTTAAGGTATCTGAAGATTCTTTTCACAGCAGCTAGATGTGATTCTTTAGGATCAGCTTGAAACCTAGCACATCAACAGGTAGCAAACATAATATCAGGTCTACTAGAAGTTAAATATAGCAAGCTCCCAATCATGCCTCTGTAAGCTGTTACTAAAACAGCTTTGCCACTGGCATCTGCATCCAACTTTACATTTGTTGCCATTGGGGTTTTGATAGGAGAACTTTGATCACATTTAAACTTTTTCAAAAGATCTAAAGTATACTTTCTTTGATTTATAAAAATTCCATTTGAGGTTTGTTTAACCTGTAATCCTCATAAGAAAGTTAGTTCTCCCATCATACTCATTTCATACTTAGATTTCATGAGTAGTGAAAAATTCTTGCATTAACTAGCTCATTAGTAGAATCAAATATTATGTCATCCACATAAATTTGAACAAGCATAATATCAGACTTCACCTTCTTTATGAACAATGTGGTATCCACTTTACGTCTGGAATAACCATTGCTCATAAGGAAGTCAATAAGAGTTTCATACCAGGCTCTAGGGGCTTGTTTTAGACCATAGAGTGCTTTGTCCAACTTATAGACAAAACCTGGATGATGTTCATTTTCAAAACCTGGAGGCTGCTTGACATAGACTTCTTCTTGCAGCTTACCATTCAAAAATGCACTCTTCACATCCATTTGAAATACCTTCATGCTCTTATGAGAAGTGTAGGCTAGAAACAAACGAATTGCCTCTAACCTCAGGAACAAATGTTTCTTCATAGTCTATACCTTCCTCCTGTCTATAGCCTTGAGCAACCAGTCTTGCCTTTTTTCTGGTGACATGACCTTGCTCATCCATTTTGTTCCTGTAAACCCATTTGGTGCCAATTATAGTTTTACCTTTAGGAGCAGGGACCAGCTTCCATACCTTGTTTCTCTCAAACTGATTGAGTTCCTCTTGCATGGCAGTGATCCAATTGGCATCTTTAAGTGCTTCATCCACTTTCTTTGGCTCCATTAGGGACCCAAAGCAAGAGAACATACAAAAGTTCCATAAGCTATCCCATCTTGTTTGCACCCCTTTGTTGATGTCACCAATTATTTCATTATTGGGGTGACACCTGATCCACTTAGGATCTTGTTTCAATGAGGATTCTCCTGAGTTGTTTTCATCTTCAACAGGTCCTGTTCACATGTTGAGCATGACTCTCCATTGTTGAACATATCAGCAGAGGATCCAGGAAAATCAGCATTGATTGGTTCAGGACATGAAGTTGTGATTAAGTCAGTACACTTATTCGCACAGGGTGTATCAACATAATCTTCATCATGCCCATCATGGTTAGCAGGTTCCACTCTGGATGTAGTGGAAGCTTTTGAGTCCTTCTCTTCACTGTTGGAATGCATGAGATCATCAAAGCAGAATTCTCCTGAAACTGATTCAGGAACAGCTTTGGTGGAGGCACTCCTGGACTATTCAAAGGTGACATTGATAGATTCATCTATCACCTTTCTCTTGTTGTTGTATACTCTGTAGGCTTTGGAGATAGCAGAGTATCCAACAAACACACCTTCATCAGCTTTGGGTTCAAACTTTGCCAGTTGGTCGCTTTGATTCAGAATGAAGCAGGGACATCCAAACTCATGGAAGTAGCTAATGTTTGGCCTCCTCCCTTTGAGCAGCTCATATGGAGTCTTGTTGAACCTTTTCACCACTAAGGATCTGTTTTGGGTGAAGTAGGCAGTGTTGACAGCTTCAACCCAGAATGATAAAGGTAAACCAGATGCACACAACATGGTTCTAGCAGCTTCAATGAGGGTTATGTTTCTCCTTTCAGCAACTCCATTTTGTTGTGGAGTTCTTACTACTGAAAAGTTTTGTGAGATCCCTCTTTCTTCACAGAAGTCCTCAAGAGTACTGTTTCTGAATTCAGTACCATGATCACTTCTAAGCTGCTTTACTTGAGCAGAGTTTAGCATTTCCATCTTCTTGATAAATCCAATGATTTCTCTAGCAGCCTCCCCTTTGCTCTTCAGGAAGATCACCCATGTAAGCCTGGAGAACTCATCAACCATTACTAGAGTGTATCTTCTTCCTCCTAGACTTGGGACACTGACTGGTCCAAACAAGTCCATGTGGATTAAGAAGAGAGGAGTATCAATAGAAAAATTATGCTTGGATTTGAAAGATAATTTTCTCTGCTTGCCTTTTTCACAAGCTGTGCAGAGTTTATCCTTAACAAAAGTTATAGAAGGCAAACCTGTTACCAACTCTTTCTTACAGAGTTTGTTGATATTCTTGAAATTCAGGTGTGACAGCCTTTTGTGCCATAACCAGTTAAGGTCTGCGTTGGTTCTTGTGAGAAAGCAGGTTTCAGTTGTGAGATCAGCAGATTTCATGTCCACAACATATACACCTTTCTTTCGTTGAGCACACAGCACAACTTTGCCTTGAGGATCCAATATGTAATCCAGGTGCTCATAAAAATTAACCTTGTAGCCAGCATCACACAGTTGACTTATGCTAACAAGATTATGTTTTAGCCCAACCACATAGGCTACCATTTTGATCACTGCAGCACCAGCTTGAAGAGTTCCATATCCTTCTGTGGATCCCTGTACATTGTCACCAAAGGTGACTTTTAGCCCTTTTTCAGGGCTGAGATCACTCAGCAGGTCCTTGCAACCTGTTATGTGTCCTGAGCAGCCACTGTCCAAGTACCAAACCTGGGATGGTTGTTTGTCCTGCATAGTGTCAAAAGGAAAATATTAGTTACTTTTAGGGGAACTCAGCATAGGGATGAGTTCTCCTACTTCATCAACGTTTGTTGATGGGCAAGTAATTTCCACACTAATATTTCCTATTTGAATGGTATCATTCTGGACACCGCTCTCATTGACTAAGTTACTTCCAACACTGCTTGTTTTAGCAATGATGGAACTAGTAGAGTCAACAGGCCTTATGTCCTCAGTTTCAGGATAGTCTTTGGCCATGTGTGTCTTCTTCCCGCATTTGTAGCATTTTCTCTTTTTAGCCTTTTCTAAAGAAAAACTTTCAGAAACATATTCCGAATTGTTTTTGTTAATTCTGTTAGCAGGTTTAGCAAACTTATTACTGTGCTTAGATGAATCAACAGTTTGGGTGGAGGGCACAATAGCAACAGCTTTGCCTGTTTCTTCTTTCATCTTTTTGGGAGGACAGATATGAAATAAAGGAAGCTTGATTGGTTTTTGACCTTCCACAGTTTTGGGAAACTTATTCCCAGATATCTCAGGTTGAGCAATGGCTTTGCCTTTGCCCTTACTGAGATGTGATTGATGCTGCCTATCAACATAATCACTGCTTCTGGTTTTGAAAGACTTATTTTCATTTATAACCAGTTTTCCACTATGATTTAAAAACTTATTTGAAACCACAGCAAATTTTCTTTCAACATGAGACTTACCCTTGTTGAAAGCAGGCTGCTTACCTTTTAAAAACTTATTTTCAAATTGTTTAGCATCAAAAGGATTAACATGTCTCTTACCATCAGCTTTGGATCCAGAGCCTGTTTTGTCAACAGGTTTAATGTCCACGACTGCAGTTTGAGAATGTTTTCCTTTCTTCTGCTTGTGTGAATCAGCAGAGCACTTAGCAGGCTGATTTGATGGAGAACACATTCCATCACCAGCTTTGGGGGCTTTTTCACACGAGCTGTCAGTATTTTGAGGCCTGACAAACCTGTTAGTTGAGACTAGCTTTCATTTACTTTCTGGATGAAAGTGCTGGGAAGCTCACCAAGAGTGGATAAGTCATCTTTTAGATTGTTAATCTCAACAATAGAAGCTGCTTTGTCAAGATCCCCTCCAAGATAGGCTTGGATTTGTGCAAGGATCTGTTGACTGATACAATGGCTGACTTTTTGTGCAGATTGGCACCAAGAGTCAACTATCTTTTGAAGCTTTGCATGTTTTACATCTGTTTCTCTCTTTTCTTCTAGTAAAATGGAGTTGATGTGTTTTAATTCACCAAGCTCAGTTTCCAACTTATGGAAGCTGTCCAGTTTACTTGATTTTGTGTCAAGATCATTTTTAAGCCTAGAGATTTCAGATAATAAAATATTTTGCTTCTCAACAGCAGCTTTTAAATGAACAAGCATATATTCAAACATTTTACTTTTTCTTTAGAATTGTAATCCATAAAGTTTTGTACCTTGTACATCATTGTGGGTCCAGTTCTCTAAGCTACTGAAGGCTTCAGCTTAAGCGAAATCCTGTTTGAAGTTGCTTGTTGATGGGACGACAGTGTTGGCCATCAGAGAGTTGTTGTCTTCTTCATCTGAGGATGATCAGACTCCTCCCAATCACATGTCTCAGCCATGAGTCCCTTTTGCTTGTTGGAACCCACTGAGTTTTCCAACTTTTTCAGCTTAGCCATGGCCATATGGTACTTAACCCTGTAGCCATCGTCACTGTTAGTCTTGAATGGTTTGGATGACTGGCCAACAGCTTTTGACACACAGACAAAATGGATATTTGAAATGGGTGTCAGACCATTTCTTGTATCAAAATGGCCATAACAGAAGATGAAAGGTTTAAATTTGACATTCTTCTTTTAGTTAAAGCCTTCTGCAACAGAGACAAAAAGGAAAAGACAAAGATTCTGCAATATTGAAACGAATGCTGCTTTGTCAAAACGTGCAGAAAAGTATTTTTGTCTTTTTGGAAGGACACTCCACTATCTCTACATCCAATGAGGAAGCTTCACAAGGATTCTCTATTAGAGTATAAAAGGAAGTTTCTAAGGAATGTGAGACAATCAAGAGTGTGATATTCAGAACGTGCAAAGAAGTGTGTTTTAATGCATGCATAGTCTGCTTGAAATAACAGTTGAGTGTGTCCAAGCTATTTTTGTTCAAGCTGTTTGTCTGTCTTGTAATATCAGTGAGTTTATCTTTGTGAGTGTATTCATTGTAACTATTCAGAGTGAGTCTGAGATTAGTAGTCTCCATTTTTCTGTCATCTCAGCTTGGACCATTGTGAAGTTCAGGCTTGTTTGTAATTAACACTTGTTGATAATATACATACAAACATTGAGAAAGTGTGTTGAAAATTTAAATATCTGTATTCACCCCCCCCCCCTCTACAGGTTAGAACAACATACTAGGGAAACCTTTCGGGACCTACAAAAACACACCAAGAACACACACTCGTAGTGTTTTAGATCAGATTCATAAAACATCAATTACTCCATCAATATTGCAAGTTAAAATCTGAAAATTTTGGTGTAGATGTAATTGATACAGACGAACAACATATCAAAAAATCAGATCAAACGGTTATGTACAGATTTTTTAAAAACTTCTTGAAGGTTCTGCTTTTTTCCGGATCAAAAACGACATCAGAACTTCAAATTCGAATTACGCTCAATCTAGAATGAATTAGCTACTGAAATTTTCAGGATTTGCTTTTTATATCTATCATAATACTTAACCAACTTTTTAAGATCCAACTCCACTCTAAAAAAAAAAATTCTAAAATTCAAGAACTCTAGAACGTAAAAACCGGAATAAAAATTTAAAATGCAATTACTCCCAGAATATGACGAATTTGAACTTGAAAATTTTACATCTTCATGAGGATTATATTCATAACATATCCAAAAATCAGTTCAATCTAACATCGTATAAATGTTTTAAAAATTCCAAAACATCACAGCTCCATCTTTGACTTTTTCGATTGAATTTTCTTGAATTTCTTGTAAGATTTCATGATTGTTTAACCCCTAGGCTTTGATACCAATTGTTAGATCAAGATCTAGGTAAATCACAACTTTTCGATCAAATCTTCAAATAACTGAATGATTTTTCTCTCAATTATACTTTGAAACACACCCTTACAAGAATGAGATATTTTCTAATTGCTAAGGAAATTTTCTCTGGGAATTTCCTTATATACTACCTTTCTAACCTATACAATAAATGCACCTAAAGACATTGCACTTTTATAATTTTGTTTATCATCTCTATTTATTTATTCCTAACATATTCATCAACAAGAACCAACATCACTTTGACAACTTGGCAAGAAATTTCTAACATATTCATCAACAAGAACCAACACCACTTTGAAAACTTGGCCAGATAGAATATCCATATGATGTAGCTATGAGAAGATTGGACAAGGAAACCATTGTCAAAGTTGTTCCCATCTCAAAGAAAAACCGACCTTGAGGCTGCAAATTACAAGGCATGATGTTGATAGCCCTGAATTAGAGTTATATGAAGAAGCTGATGTTGCCAAACTGGGATACAAGAAATGGGTTGAATTGGCAGCAGCTCTAAGCCAACCCAAGTCAGAAACTCCAAAGACTGTAAGAGCATTTGTCAAGAAGCTAATGGAAAAAAATTAAAGGGGTTGTGTCACATTCGGAAGGATATCATGGATGATACTTTTACCATTGACTAGATACTAAAATCCATAGAAAGAGAGAGAAAAAAGATACAGAGGTTGAGGCAATTGCCATGCTGATAGAGTAGGGGTTTTATGCCTTTGAGCTTACTAGGCTAAATCACAACATGCCTAGAGTGTAGCACCTATTGAGGGAAAATTGATTGAAGAGCCTTAGCCTAGGGTATGCTTTATGGATCCCCTGTCAAAGAAGATGTGCTTTCAGAAAGCCTCAGACCTTCATAAAGATGGTGTCAAACAACTTTTGTCCCTCAGAATCATGACTGCCTATCAACAGCACACAAAGTGGAGAGCTGCCATACTAACACAACTTGCAACCTGCAATGCAAAAGGAGTTCTTGACAGCCAGAAACTCTTTTATCTTAAAGAAGATGTGGAAGATTTTAAAGCTAGGAAAGAAACCCCGACTGGTCTTGAATAAGAAAAATTTAATTGAAACTGCTACTGAGTTGGAAAGGTTGGAGAAGGAAAAGGAGTTAGAAAAGGAGAAATAATAGGAGTGAAGGAAGAATGAAAAAAAGGTTCATCTACAACAGCCTACACTAGCTTAGTGCCTACACTCAAGCTGGTTGTAGATGAAGAATGGAAGATAATTATTATTTGATCAGGCTTACCATTAGTTGCTCCCAACATAAATTGTCCATTAGTTGTACTCTTATTTAGTGTTGATGTAATGTACTTAGTGTACTTAGTTCGTAATTATTAGTTATTTATGATCAGTTTCATTGTATTTATGCTGATCTATTACTTTACTTCAATGTTTTAAATTTTCATTTGCTTTTATTTCGTAAAAATACATTGTCCTCATCAGTTGAAAAGGTTTGACGGTTTATGTCTAAGTTGTTCATGTTTGTTGGATAGGTTTGATATAGTTAAGTGGTCTATTCTCTGTGAACAGTGCATTTTATTAGTTAACTGGTTTAACACTTAGTTAAATGTGTTTCCATGTCATCATGAAAAGTTTTGAACGTTGTGATTAGCCGACAAGTTCAAGACAAACTAGAAAAGCAGAATTGCTACAACTCTGCCAAAGCTAATGTTGATACATGAAGACCAATGAGATATTGGAAATTGGTGACATACCTTTTCTTATATTAAAAAAGCTTTATAAGGAGCTTGAAAGTTATAAATTGACTTACATCGTTGGGATAAAGATGGAACAATAGAAGACAAACATTATGCGGTAAGAAGACAAAAATGACTTTCGTCAGTTTTGTCTTGTTGTAGGAAAGTAAGTTTGTCTCCTTGTGAGACATTTCAACTATCTGTGTAACCAATGAAGAAGCTTCACAATGATCCTCTGTGGGACAATAAAAGGGAAGCTTCCATGGAGAGAGAATGCAATGTAAGAAACTGAATGCTTGGAGAGTTTGTCAATCCACGCATGCACGTTCTTACTACAAGTTGAGTGACAAAGCTAAGTGTGTCTAAGCTGTGATAAGTGAACTTTTCCTCTAACCTATTCAGCGTGTCCCCAAAGTTGTTAAGTGAAGTCTTGTAAACATACACTGAGTGTGTAAACAGTGAGTGTGGCTTACTGAGTCATTTCATTGAATCTACCCATCTTATTACTAATATTGAGGTAATTTAAATGGTATTCATAAATGCCATGATTATTTTTTTAAAAACTTCATATTAGGGATGATTAATTACCTCCTAAGTATTCAGGGTGTTACAATCATCTTCATTCTGTTTGTCATCGTGTTCATCCTTCGGTGCATCTTTGTGTTCATTTTTCTTAGATTGTGCATCAAAATGTTGATATTTCCCAGATTGAACCATTGTGTTCATTTCTCATATATAAAACTGAACTTCATTCGTTGTTCATCATCTTCAATAAAAACCTACATCATCATGTACATCAGAACTACATCTCTGGTTTGTGTGGTCTGAATCAGTTTCGTTAATCCAAGGGCATCATTGATGCATCCTTCTCATCTCTGATTCGTGTGACTAGAATCATTGTCGATCATTCCAAATGAACCCTCCATCTTCATCGTCTTCATCAAACCATCTATTTGTTCTTCATCTGAACTTCATTTGCACCGCCGTCCTCATCAAGCTTCTTGAGCATATTTAACCCATATTGCTTCTTCCTCATGGTCTGCAACCTAGACTGCATCTGCACAATCAATTCATCTCGTTTGATCTTCTTCATCCTGATCATCGCATTTGGTTCACTTTCATCTACATGCATTCGGTTCACCTTCGTGTACATGCAAGTTCATCGTTCATGTACATCATTTGGTTCAACGTCCTTATACCTTCATGAACGATTGTCTAAATTAAGAAATATTTTCATCTTTGGATAAGTAAGGATAACCGATACATTATTTGATCTTATTTATGCACAATGTTCGATCCATCAAGTTTAATTCTGATATGTGATTCTATTTCAATCTATTGTGCTCTAATTCTAGTCGACACCATTCTTTAGTTCTTGATGGACAGATTCTCACGCACGTAAGCGACAAGCAGTCCATAAGTAAATTTACGTTTTTCCCAAATTGAAATAAGGAACATCTGGTGATAAATTTGAGTCGACTAGACTTGTGTTTAAGTGGATTTTGAAAAGAGTAAAAATGGATAGTTTTAGTGCATTATTATATAAGATTACTATCATGGTTCTCAACTTTGTTTCCCTTTTAATTTTGTTCACTATCAAGTGAGATTAAATTGCAAAGCCTGTTTCTGATGAGTAGCTACACTTGGAGGTTATACATGCAAACTTTGAGCCTATAACTTTGTTTGTGGATAGGGTATGTTATAACATTGTAGTGATCATGTTTCATCTATCCAAAGGACTACCGATAGGCCATCAATGACGCAGTAATGACCCGTGAGAGCAGCTTTTTCTAACAAAATCAAGAAGAAGCATTGTAGCTGCCAAGGTAAATGGTCAATTTAAAATTTGAGCGTCATTTTTTATATTGCAAGATTGATGGATCTAATTTCCAACTTGGAATCTTGTCTACAAATACGTTGCTAATTTCTCAAAGCTTAATCATAAAGAGTTATGGAAAATAAGTTCTAAAGAACACCAAAAGATACATATGGATCTTTTACTCATTGTACTACTCTATCCATTTCAATTCGATTAAAAGAAATCAAAAGATAGTGGTTTGACAGCTTGATCTCATCTTTAGCATTTTTTAAAATGTTTTGCAAAAAATTGTGATCTATGTTGGGATGCAAAGTGGTCATTATCTTTTTTAGAGTTTGCTAATTATAAATTGGATATGGGCTGCAACAAGGGTTGAATTTACTCATTGGGTATTTGAAACCAAAATGTATAGACATTCTGTTTTGACTCCTAAAGTTTTTGCTGTTACGTCTCTTTTTTAGATTTTTTTTCCTCTTCAGCACACATTCTCTTTTCTGTACTTTTCTCTATCTTCTCTATTAATAACTATGTAAAACTTGTTTCTTTTTTGTTGTTTATGATTATTTGATTTGTTATTATTTGATTTATTATTAATTATTTATTATTTTTTCTAGATTCATCTTTCAGTGAACATACAAGAAACCTTTTCAATTACTAATTAGTTTCCATTTTATATTTTTTATCCACTAATTGTGTAGCTTGATAATCCCAATAACTATAAGCACTCAATAGAATAATAATCAAAACTATAATGGAGTGGATTGAAACTTGTGAGAGAATGCAAGAAAGACACTCAATCACACACACATACAACGTTTGTTACATTCTAACAAAAACCCTAAAAGATGTTAAAATACTAAAGCCAACTATGAGGTAATTGCATAATAAACCCCTTACATATTTGAATTGAAAGCAAATTGTCACACCCTGCTACCTCGGTTGGCAGCGAGACGTGACGAGCGCGGAAGCGTAACCATAATCATAATGAACGACCACTATATGGACGTTTTCAAAAATACATCGATATGACTTTAAAAGGTAGAAATGTTTTACATAACCCGTAAATGATAAAGAGTAGTTCGCAAGGTACAGAGATTTAAATACATAATTAAATTATCCAAAATAATGCAAATAAATCTCCGACGGTTTGAAAAAGAATGCGACTCCTTAAGTGCGGAAGCTTGAAAGTAGTTACTTCTGAAGGCATACTTGCCTTAATTTCCTGAAAATACACGCTAAAATACGTCAACAAAATTGTTGGTGAGCTCATAGGTTTACACGTAAATCTGACTTGTATGGACAACAATAACAGAGTTTGAATTTATAAAATCATAAATTCCATGTTATGTATTACATATAAACCATCATGCAACCGAAGCTTAATTATAAATGAGTTTGCCCTGTGCAGTATTCCCATACGTAATACCGTGTGTTAAATATATATGCACTCGCTGTTAGCCGAACCGAGCTAACCCGAATGGGGGACATGACTCCCAATAGATCTATCCACAATATATTCGCGCT
Organism: Centrapalus pauciflorus; assembly: GCA_020465985.1. Taxonomy (NCBI): domain Eukaryota; kingdom Viridiplantae; phylum Streptophyta; class Magnoliopsida; order Asterales; family Asteraceae; genus Centrapalus; species Centrapalus pauciflorus. Next base: position 151,374 of record JAANYP010001523.1, read on the forward strand.
TACAAATAAATGCAATTAACGGTTCATGATATAAGGGCTAATGAAACCACATGTATAATACATAATAGAAATGAAGATATTTTCGTGTCCATATAAAAACGAAGCATGTATTTCATCCCCAAAACATAACAGTGTGAAAATAGGGGCTATGAGAACTCACCGAACTTGTGATGGCAAAACTAGGCGCAAAAATGCAAATGTGCGTTGTTTGATGGGTGATGAAACCGGAGGTGTTTAACCGAGTCCTAAATGATAATAAGGACTTAATATCACTAATATATGATAATATGTATATTTATAGATTTTTATGTCTTAAATCACCCAACATTACAAGTTTATAAATAAAATGCGCTTAAAACGTCAAGTTTATATATATATAATTTTCCAGCTTTTTCGGAGGTTTTTCGGCCTACTTTGAGGCTGTTTTTAACCAAGCTCCAAAATGTTTTAGACTTTTGTTTTCTAGGACATTCAACTACTATATACAAAGGATTTTTAGAATCAAGAACGGCCATTTTTCGAGATGTTTAGGTTGGTGAAAAAGCTCGTTAAAAACGCTATGTTGGCCATTTTTGAGCTGTCAAACTTTCGGTTTCCCAAATAATTTCTGGAGGTCTTAAACTCCAAAATAAATTATGAAAAATTTCAGATCTATAGTTAAGACATAGATCTAACTTTTGAGACAAGAATCAACTCATTTCGTTGAGTTATGAATTAGTTATGATTTTTCAAAGTCGATATAAGTTTTCTGCCGAAAATCCGTAGTTTATAAACTTACAACAACTTATGATTATTGTTGTTTATTCTAAGACTACTTGTATAAAAGCCATAATAGTTATAAAAACACATATATATCACATGTTTTTATAATATTAAAACTTTTATAATGTGTTTACATATTCATAAACATATTTAAAGAAACAACTTAAAATAAAAACTAGAAACTTATAAACTTGAGTTTTTATGAGACTTGTTGTTGTAGGTGATTCTATATATATATTATGCAAGATTTATATAAACATAAATATAAGATGTAATAGGTTAGTATTTACTTACTTTGATGATCTTAGAAGAATGAAAATGAGTAGAAGGTTGTATCTTCAAAAGTTTCACCAAGAACACTTCAAAAATATGAAGAACACTTGAAAGAACACTTTGTGTGTTCTTGAGGGCTTGTGGCCGGTTTTTAAGAGGGAGAGAAAGGAGAGATTTTGCTTTGCAAGGTGTGAGAAATGAAGTGAATTTGAACCTCTATTTATAGATGAATAAAGGTGGTGAAATGATGATAAAAGTTGTAAAATCTTGGATGAAAGGAAAGAGGAGGATTTGATGTAGAAAGGTTGAGTAAAAAATGCATTCTTTTGGTCCTTGTGTGTCCTCCTTTGGCCGGCCTATATGATCAATATTTAGAGGTATTTCTATTTTTTTTTGTATAAAAGTATTTAGAAATGTATTCTTGTATTTCCCTTTTCTTGTAAATTCATAAATACTTTTGGATGCATTGTTTTAATTAATTGTTTTAGTCTTGCATAATTAAGGTTAAGTAATTGTATTAGTGTATGATTAGTGTCACTAATCATGATTTAATTATGTACTTAGTTGAATTAATCCTTCATGTCGTAAATTGATCGGATTAATTGATTTCCCGATTCATCGCACCGATGAATTTGATTCTAATTGAGTTGAATTTTCTAATAAGCCTTGTTAATCACTTGATTAATTTCTAATGACCACTGATTAGGCTATAATTGACTATTAAATGTAGATTAGGGCTTTGTTGCTAACCTGGTTTAGTGCCGGATGTTACAGTCTCCCCCTGTTAAGAGAATTTCGTCCCGAAATTAGCTGGTGTTCTCCACTGCTTGACTATCCGAGAACAGGTGAGGGTATTTTTCCCGGAACTGATCTTCTCGTTCCCATGTAAACTCAGGACCTCGCTTAGAGTTCCATCTGACTTTTATTATTTGGATCCGACTGTGATTGAGTTTCTTGACTTCTCGGTCCATTATTTCTACAGGTTGCTCAATGAAGTTCAACTTATCGTCTAACTCCAGCTCGTCCATGGGTATAACGAGTGATTCATCAGCCAGACACTTCTTAAGATTGGACACATGGAAGGTATTATGAACGCTACTAAGCTCTGGGGGCAGGTCGAGTCGGTAAGCTACCGGGCCAATTCTTTTGGTGATCTTGAATGGTCCGATATAACGAGGATTGAGTTTTCCTCGTTTCCCAAAACGGATTACGCCTTTCCAAGGCGAGACTTTCAACATTACTTGATCCCCTCTTGGAATTCCAAATCCTTCCGTCGAATGTCTGCATAGCTCTTCTGTCGATCCCGCGCGATCTTTAATCGGTTACGAATCTGGGCTATCTTTTCTGTAGTCTCTTGGATGATCTCAGGTCCAGTGATCTGACTATCTCTTACTTCAGCCCAACAAAGAGGTGATCGACACTTTCGCCCGTAGAGTGCCTCGAATGGGGCGGTCTTAATGCTTGAGTGATAGCTGTTGTTATAGGAAAACTCGACTAATGGCAGGTGTCTGTCCCAACTTTTGCCAAAATCGATGACACATGCCCTTAACATGTCTTCCAACGTCTGAATCGTCCTTTCACTCTGACCATCCGTTTGCGGGTGATAGGCTGTGCTCATATCTAGGCGTGTACCCAGTGCTTCTTGCAATCCTGATGGTTTTTGGTGCTCAGCTTTAACCTTCAAACATGTTAAGCACTTGCTGACGTAGGTAGCAATGTCAGCCTTCATATTTGGCCACCAGTACATTCCTTTCAAGTCGTGATACATTTTATCTGACCCTGGATGGATAGCATATCTTGTCTTATGCCCTTCATCCATGACCAGCTTCCTTACTCCTCCGAGTTTTGGTAACCAAATTCTGCCCATGAAGTATCGACATCCATCCGGCTTGATTTCAAACTGCTTATCCATCCCTCTCAAGGCTTCATCCAGTATATTACCCTCCTTGACTGCTTCTTCTTGTGCCTCACGGACTTGAGAGTTTAGCTTTGACTGTATAGTCATGACCAAAGCTCGGACTCTCAAGGGTTTAACCCGTTCCTTTCGGCTCAGGGCATCAGCTACGACATTTGCCTTCCCCGGATGATAACGAATTTCGCAGTCATAGTCACTAAGCAGTTCAACCCAACGACGCTGCCTCATATTTAACTCTTTCTGATTCAGAATATGCTGAAGGCTTTTATGGTCTGTGAACACCGTGCACTTAGTTCCATACAGGTAGTGCCTCCATATTTTGAGAGCAAACACCACTACTCCAAGCTCTAAGTCATGAGTCGTATAATTCACCTCGTGAATTTTGAGCTGTCGTGATGCGTAAGCAATGACTCTATCCGTTTGCATGAGCACACAACCTAATCCATTGTGTGAGGCATCACAGTAGACCACAAAATTTTCAGTCCCTTCAGGTAAGGACAGAATTGGTGCACTACACAATCTTTGCTTTAACTGCTGAAACGCCTTTTCTTGCTCGTCACCCCAGATATACTTCACATCCTTTCGAGTCAATTCTGTTAAGGAACCTGCTATCTTTGAGAAATTTTCGATAAATCGCCTATAATAACCGGCAAGTCCTAGAAATTGGCGGATTTCCGTGGGGGTTCTAGGAGTCGCCCAGTTCTTTATGGCCTCGATTTTTGATGGATCAACTTGGATTCCCTGGCTGTTGATCACATGTCCAAGGAATTTAACTTCTCGCAACCAAAATTCACATTTCGAAAATTTGGCGTATAACTGTTCCTTCTCTAACAACTCCAATATCAGCTTGAGGTGGTGTTCATGCTCCTCCTTATTTCTGGAATAGATGAGAATATCGTCTATGAACACTATTACAAATTTGTCCAGATACGGTTTACACACTCGATTCATGAGGTCCATGAATACGGCTGGTGCGTTAGTCAAACCGAATGGCATTACCTGGAATTCGTAATATCCTTAACGAGTTCTGAATGCTGTCTTCGGTATGTCTTCTTCCCGCACCTTTACTTGATGATAACCGGACCGCAGATCAATCTTAGAGTAGAAGCTAGATCCCTGTAGTTGGTCAAACAGGTCATCAATTCTGGGGAGAGGGTAGCGGTTCTTTACCGTTAACTTGTTTAGCTCTCGGTAGTCTATGCACATTCTGAAGGATCCGTCTTTCTTTTTCACGAACAAGACCGGAGCTCCCCAAGGTGAGGAACTTGGTCGAATGAATCTTTTATCCATCAACTCTTGTAATTGATTGGATAGCTCTTGCATTTCAGAAGGAGCGAGTCTATATGGGGCTCTTGCGACCGGTGCAGCTCCCGGCACCAAATCGATTTGAAACTCTACTTGTCTAGTTGGCGGAAGTCCAGGCAAGTCTTCCGGGAAGACCTTCGGATAGTCACAAACCACGGGAATATCCTCGAGTCGCTTCTCCTCCGACTCTTTTTCTACAATTTGCACCAGTACTGCATGACAACCTTTCCTAAGGCACTTTAATGTTCTTAGGCCGGATATGACATTCAACTGTCGGTTCTTTCTTTCTCCTTGGACTGTTAGGAACTTCTTCTTGTGGAGTGGTATCCGTACCACTTTCTTACCACACAAAATCTCGGCATGATTGTGTGATAACCAATCCATACCAACTACTACATCAAAACTCCCGAGTTCTATAGGCATCAAGTCTATCTTAAAGGGGTGATCTGCCAGCTTCAGTGTGCATTCCTTAATGATACTACTTGCCTCTATTATTTTACCATCAGCCATCTCTATATCATAAGAGTTGTCTAAGGGAAAAGGAGCGGCATTCAATTGCTTACTAAACTTATCAGATATAAAGCTCCTATCAGCCCCAGTATCAAAGAGTACGTAAGCATAAATGTCATTTAAAAGAAACGTACCTGATACTACGTGGGGATCTTGACGAGCGTCACCTGCTCCTAACACAAAAGCTCTCCCCTGAGCTCCTCCACCATTCCTCAGCTTCGGGCACTCACTCTTGAAGTGCCCAGTAACTCCACATTCAAAGCAGCCTTTTTGATTGCTGCCACTGGTTCCCGGGGCTCCAGATTTACAGTCTTTGGCCATATGCCCCAAACGTTTGCATTTTCCACAGTGGGTTGGACAGGGACCCTGGTTGTGATGGAAGGTGCATTTAGTGTAGAAAGGCTTGGTACCCACTTTCTCTTGTTTTCCCCGGTCTTGGCTTCATTTCTCCGGGATACTTGGTCCATAAGATTATTGGCCATCCTGATGGCATCCTGTAGGGTGGATGGGTTTGAGGCAGTCACATTACCTTGAATTTGAGGAGCGAGTCCCCAAATGTAACGTTCGATCTTTTTGTACTCCGGGGTCACCATCTGAGGGCACAGAATGCTCAGTTCATGAAATCGGTTGGTGTACCCCGTCACATCTGTTCCCTTCATCGACAGGTTCCAGAACTCCGATTCCATCTTCTGGAGTTCGTTCCTCGGACAGTACTCGTCCGTCATCAATTGCTTCAACGCGGACCATGTGAGCTGGTAGGCTTCATCGATACTTACAGACTGGACATAGGAATTCCACCATGTGAGGGCGCTATCTTGTAGAGTGTGAGTAGCAAACTTCACCTTATCTCCTTCAGCACATCCACTGACACGAAAGACAGATTCTAATTTCTCAAACCACTGTATCAAGCCAACGGCTCCTTCTGTTCCGTTGAAATACCGGGGTTTGCAACTTAAAAATCTTTTAATTCCACAACCTTTTGCGTGGATTTCAGTTCCTCCCGTGGTGCGGCTAGCACCACCATCTCCATTAGCTGAGCTATTCCTATTTGCCTCATACGTGGCTATAGCGGCAGCCACTCTTTGTGCGACTAGCTCTTCAATGTCAGCAGCGTTCATTGCTCGTTTCGGCGGCATTATCTTAAAATTTTAAAGAAAAAACATAGTGTAAGAAGTTGAATCTTAAAGAGATAAATTTTCCTTAAAGCACAATACTATAATCATCAAACACAATTTCACAAATAACTTGCAATTTTTCATTCATTAATCATTCGAAATTTCCTTACATTAGGGGCGGGTTATTACCCGAAAATTTTGTCCTATACTATTACATGATATTTTTCCTACTATTACAAGGATAGTTAGAAGTGCCCTAAGTGTGGGAGTGATCAGGGGTCTCTCCCTTTTCCATCGCGTTGAGGCGCTGAGTCAGCTCCTCGATCCGGGCTTGGCTTTCGGCTAGTTGCTGCCGAAGCTCATTCAGGTCATCCTGTTGGATGGTGAGAGCATGCTGGTTAGCCCAGTAGATGTTGGAGTTTTGCAACTCCTCCCACTCTAGACGAGCGGTCATCCCACCGATATCTAGGTTAAGTGATCGGATTTGGTGATCGTGCCTGGTCGACCGTGCTATCAGAAGTGGTATGGTTTGCTCGGTAGGCTCTTGGGTGAGGGTCGGGACAGGTGCGGAGGATGATCCTCCTATCTCGAAGTTGGGAGGATTTCCCTCCATCTGCCTCCATTCGCGGAGGGTCTCCGGTATCCAGGTCCATCGCCGGGCGTCTACCCGTCGGTGCGGTGGTGGGGGATTGGGCTGGGGAGTCGGGACAGGAATAGACTCCCCTCTTGGTGGGTTCACCCGCTTTCGGGGTGTGTACAGCATTTTGGGGCCGTTAGGGTAAGGCCTATACGACTTATATGACGGTTCGGCTGGATGGTATGGAACGCGAGCAGGGACCGTTGGGGGCAATGGATCTTCTTCCTCCATCGGTTCTTCTTTCGTCTCCCACATCGGATCTTCCGAGGGGTCCTCTTCTTCCGATGTGTCTTCCTCGTGGAAAATCTCAGTGGCCGTGGGGCTAGCAGGAGTGTACTCCTCCTCTGAATCCGATATGATGATGGTTTCCGGATGAGACATGATTTCTGCTATCAAGGTCCATTCATAGTCTTTTAGTTAGTTACAAAAATATTTTTAAATTCAGTAAATTTTATGTGCAGTTATAGTCTAGGGTACTAATGCAACCTAGTTCACTATAACTATGGCTCTGATACCAATCTGTCACACCCTGCTACCTCGGTTGGCAGCGAGACGTGACGAGTGCGGAAGCGTAACCATAATAATCTCCTGCTTTGTGATTAAGCAACATCAAGAATCAGAGAGCTTCAAGTTTGCAACCAGCTTCCTTTTGTCAAAATCCTCATCCAGTCTTTTCACAGTCATTCGCTATTCCAGCTTGTCCTAAACCGAATGTTTTACGTCTTTAATGAACCACATAAGAGTGAGCAACTTTCAATTTTCTCTATCATGACGTAGGGCAGCATTGATGTTGTCAATGCGATTGAGAACTAGCTTTCTGATTAAGTACAAGGTTCCGTCAAAATAGCAATCAGATCGTAGATCCTTAGCAGTATCTTCTCCTTCAATGAGTTTCCGTAGACCACACCCAGAGTTGGTTGCTGAACTACTTCCCCGATGGGCATGCACTCAATGTTCAGATATGATTATGTGGATCACAGAGATTCAATTTTCTTTGATGTGCCTCAAGAGCCATTTGGAAGTCAAATAACATAGAAATTGTCAATGCTCTTCTCAAGCATTTTATGATGCTCCTCTGGGCTTGTTTTGAGGACAGGAGTGCTTTATCTTGAGCGCAAGAAGTGAAGGTACAAAAATTTGAGGTCGTGTAAATATAGATTTGGAAAATTTTCTTCAGAAAATTTCCGCACTCCTTTGTCTTCTCTCATCACCTCAAATGTTGCATAAAAGATTCTGATATATTGAGCCACTCCAAAATTTTTTATTGAGGAGTTTCTAAATCGAGACCTGACTTAACTTTCCATTTTTCTAGTGTGTCCGATCATCAAGAGGTAGATAGTTCTGTCCCTTTGTTCTAATCCTTCAGTGGAGTAGAATAAGTCAACATTTAGAGTCTTAACCTCTTTCACGAATAGTCTTGCATATTTTTCTTCCATATAATAACTTCTCACTCTTCTCCTTATCCAGTTGAGAGATTGAGCATCTAACTTTTGAGCATGACGTCTGTCTTTCTCCTGTTGGTCTGAACAGGAAGAAACAGACACCCTAGATAGATGACTTTCAACCTCCCTCATAACATATGGCACAATAGAACTCACAGATTGATTAGAGGGATTCATCAGTTCTGAAACTGGCTCAGGTTTGGGAATACTGCAGACATGAGATGGAGCTAGTATTTCTTTAATGAAGACAAGATCATCTGAAGGTTCCTCAACTTCAAATTGAGAAGTGAACTCTTCTTGAGAAACCACTTCCTCCCCTTAGAACGGGTACTCAATTAGACTTTTGAACATCGCCTCTTTTTCTTCTTGTTCCTCTTCATCGGATTCAAGAGAAATGATTTTTGTTGGCTCTATCATCCTCAGAGGATTTGGATTAAACTCTTTGGAAGCGTATTCTTCAACTCCCCCTATGATTCGCAACTCAACCTTTTCAAGCATGTGATCAGTGATTGACATTTGGAGTTCTGATTCTTCTAAAGATTCACTGAACACAATTAAGGTATTTGAACACAATCGAACTATAACTCCTTACTTTCTTTCCCACCGTAGAACTTCGGGTTATCTCCTCTTGGTCCGCTTTCTCTATTTGGGGTTCATTCTGTTCGTACACATTTGATCCTTCTTTCTCAACCTTCACACTAGTCAAAAATGAAGAAAAAAAGTAAGAAGAGCATCAAGGATCGATCGTCAACGCTCACAACAGGTTCTCAAACTGCCTTCCTTACTTCTTCTTATACTTCATGCTTGCCCATATCCTTCTCTAATACCTGGCATTTTGTAGCTGAATCTCCCCCTATTTTCGACTTTACATAACCTATCTCAGACGTTCTTTGTCATGACTCCCCCTCAGGATGATGTTGATTATTAGGATCATCATGCTTTCTTTTAAAAGACAGAGCCTGAGACTGCCGTGTTTCTTCAAGAGATTTAACCTTGGAGACAAGGTCAGTGACAATGGAGAGAACTAATCTAAAATTGTCATTAATATTGTGTACCTTGATCTCCAGGATCTTTAGATCAACTTTTGTTGCCGGTTCCACTAATATCATTCGAGTTCTTTGGCGAGCGGGGAATAGAAGTGGCGTGAGAGGTCGAAGTTGCCTCGCCTTAACCCTTAATGAGTTTAAGGACAAAGGGATGGTGACTATCGACCTTTTCAGAGAGGGCAGACTGGAACGCGTACATATCTGCCCGAGTAATGTAACCGGAGTCACGAAGAGTCTCCATTAGCACGACAGATGGTGAGTCTATGTGGCCTGTTTCAGCGGTTAGAGTGATAGTAGCCGTAACAGGACTTTCATCCATCATTCTAGTGTTACCAGGTGTGACATCTGGTCCAGAAGTTTCGGCTTGGTCACAAAGACCAGCAGAGTGTGATCGTGTATGTTTCCTATCAGGTTGGCTATGGTTTGATGGATACGCTTTATATTTAGTGCATTAGAAGGGATTTCAGTCAACTGGGGCTGTTGTTGACCTGCTTCAATAACTCCCACCTCCGAATGAGGTGGTCGTAGATTATTTCTATCCTCCCGTGTTCAAGTGAAACAATAACCTATTGAGAGGTATCCGAGTGGAGTGTTGTGTGGTGCAGGCGATAATGGGAAGTTGTTGACTTTGTCGGCTCCTAACGAATGAGTGTGGTCATTTAGAAGGGATGCCCGGCTGTTTGTGGGTGAGGGAACACCCTCATCTCCTATTTCTTCCACCGAACCTCCAACTCCCTTAGATTGCTCCTCACTGAGCTAATTATTCATTAGATAATTTGGATCTGATTTCCTGTTTCATGCCACGATGGTCAAAATCATCGTTCTCCCCTATATCTCCCTCAGATGCGGTAATCTCTCCGTCGTTGTTTTTACTTTCTCTGTCAAGTTCAAAATCACCTAAGATTAACTGGTTTTAATAGATCAGAGTTTACACCAATAACCTTGTTTTGAATCAAAGTCCAACTAAGAAGTTTGAAGAATAAGACTTAATTGTTTTAAGAAAACTTTCAGAATTATAAAGAACAAATAATCAAATAAACACAATCAATATCAAAACCTTTATATTGCCAAATCTCTGATTACAATCATCTCTGATCTGTTTTGATTAGACGAAGAACACAGACTGTTCTTAGGGTTTTACAACCTTAGAGGCTTTAGAAACTTATATCAGAATGCAATTACAATATGCAAAAGTTAAGCACCACGATTACAATAGAAAGACCTAGTCTATCTACATTTATAACCTTCTGATTTGTTTCCTTGACGAACTGTGATTTCTCTGGTAGTAGATATGCTTGGAAGATCTTCAAATCTTGAAATATATATCACTTACTGAATTTTAGCAGTTTCTGTTATCTATCTGATGAGCAGCTTGAACTTTTAACTCTGGCAGCTTGAACTTTTGAACTAGCAGCTCTAGTTTGTTGAACTGGCAGCTCGAACTTTGTAATAACACAGAAATACTACAAACAGCATGAGAAATCCTAAATAACAGCTTGACATACTTAGATTATTTCCCAATAATCTCCCCCTAACTTAAATTCTTTGCAAAACCCTTTAAGTTTCTATACAAATTAGGAAATACGAATAAAGTAAAATTGTTATATACAAACTAAGGCATCCAAAAACTTACAACTGTGAAAGTTTCTGCCTTATATCTTTTATAAACTCTCTTTTCAACTCCTCTTTGTCACATTCGATCTTCATTGAGCTCATTTGGAGTAGCCATCCTTTAGGCAAATCAAGGAATTCAAAATTGTAGAATCTGTTGGATCTGTCTGCAAGCTTGAGTCTATATGTCATAGATTTTGCATATAGATCAACCTGTATAATCTTCATTTCCTTTGTAGCTTCTATATCCACTCTAGTGGATTCTAGATCAAATATGCTTTTAAGATCCTTTAGATTATTCTGAACCCATATTATTGGTGACCTAGAGTGGCTAGCCGTCCCAGTATTGTGCATTTGGCATAGGTCTTCTCTAGTCAACTTCTGAACCAATTGAAACAGGCTTTTATACTCTTCTTCTTGACCACCTTCTCTTTCGATTACAAACTGATATACCAGATCAACGTCATCCATTGATTTGGCATACCAGTAAGTAATTTGTGGTTTGGAGAAATCATGCTGATCAAGAGCCTTTTCTATCTCCATTGCCTTTTGCAACTGTTGGTCAAACAAAACTCTCTTCACTTGATCAAACTTTGCTTGGTGGATAGTTTCAGATTGAAGAGCAGCAGCAACAGTTTGATGGGGATCTTGGGGATCTTGGACTTGTTTGGAGGCCTTTTCCTTTTCCTTTTTCTTTGTCATATCAGGCATGAAGCTTCTCTATTGGCCATGATTGTGCTATGACCCTTGAAACACCAGCTGTTGCAGAGAAGTTTATCAAAAATTTTCTGCGTTCTGCCTTTGAAGGCCCTGTTGGCCTTTTTCTCTTCTTCTTGCTTTCCTTAACCACAAACCCACGTAGATAATCTCCAAGAGTTTCATCATCTCCCATAGGTTCCTGGGCTTGCTGGTCCAGGATTTGATCTTGTTCTTTTGCTAATTGTCTGGCCAACTCAACATCATGAGAACCTTGGGCTTCTTTTAAAATGAATTTGACCTATGGAGACTTAATCAAGATGCCCTTTCCTTTGTCTGTGGCTGTTGCTGAAGCTGTTACTGAAGTTGTTACTGTGGTTTGGACTGATGGGGATGCTGCTTGAATGTCTTCTCTTATAAACACACCACCTGGCCTTTTAACAGGAACAACTTAAGCATCTAGAATAAGAGTTTGAGAAACTGTTGGGACTGTTAGCCTAGAAGCTGAAGCTGCCACTGGTGAAGTCGAAGCTACTTGGACTGATGGAGGGATCTCCTAATTATCCCCCCTTTTGGATGCATTGGTTTGATCAGAGGGACCAAAAACCTTTTCTAATAGGGTTTGAACCAGCTTTTCAAGTTGTACAATCTTGTTACCATATAACTTCAACCCAAGCTGAAACTGCGCAAGTTTTTGCTGTTGGACTGTTGTGAGTTAATGTAGAGCAGTGATTTGGGAACCCTGTGCAGCAATTATGCACTTGTAATGTTCCAGAATGGCTACAACAGGTTTCAGTTGTTGATCCGTTAATGCCATTAGTTGCAGATTGGCCTCAAGATCTTCAAATGATAGTGGGATTTGAGATCTATCACTGGCACCAATTCTAGAAGTATAAACATCTGGGCCCCTTTGTTCTTGGTACTGGGGACCTCTAGAAGGTGCTTGCACACCCTTTGTTGCCATGGTGGTGGTCTTAGATATGTTGGTACTGTCCTGAGCCCCTTGTGTAGAGACATTAGTAGCACCAACCACACATCCCATATGAACATCCTCAGAAGGGATGTTCACCTCCAAATTGAGGGAGGGAATATCCTCAGTGGGTTCCCTATCGATATGCTGTGCAAGAGTATCCTCTTGCACAGAGCTATTTGGCTCTTGGGTTTGGACTGAGGAGGAAGGAGCTCCAACAGCCCTTTGTCTTTTGTATATTTTCAATGATGGGGCTGGGGAGGTATGTATAGAGGAAGGATGAGAGGGTATATTTGTATCATGAGGAGAGGGTTGGGAACTTGGGGGTGAAGTAGTAATAGTGGGCTGAGCCTGCTCAGGATCCTCTCCTCTGTTTCTTGGATAGATAGCCTGCATTGCTCGAGGCAAAGAGACATCTACACTATGAAAAGTGGCACTTGGTTTTAAAAGTCTTTTTATAGTAGGTAAAGAGTGCCTATAGGAAACATGTATCCTTTTATGTACTTTAAAAGAATTGCAAGATTTTGCAATTATTTCTGCCAAAAACCGTGGATACATCAAAAATTTCCCATTCTTTAAGGCATGGTGCCTTAACATTCCTTGAAAAATCATGTTGGAATAGTTGAACTGTTGGCCTGTTGACAAGCTGTAGGTCCCAAAAGGATTCCCTAGTGTATTGTTCTAAGCTGTAGAGGGGGTGGGGTTGAATACAACAATTTAAAACTAAACACTCTTTTCTCAATGTTTGTGTATATTATCAAAAAGTGTTAATTACAAACAAGCTTGACTGCGGAAAGGTTCAAGCTGAGATGACAAATACAACAGATGCTTCAACTAATCTAAGACACACTCAGACTAGATACAATGACTACACTCACTTAGATGCACTCACTGATTTTACAAGACACAGATGGACAACTTGAGTATGAACAGCTTAGACACACGTACTGTTATATTCAAGCAGACTTGCATGCATGAAAAACACAATTTAATGCACGATCTGATTTCTCACTCTTGGATTTCTAATCATCCTTAAAAGCTTTCTTTTATTCTATCACTGAGAATCTCAATGAAGCTTCTTCATTGGACAATGAGATAGTGGGAAGACTTTCCAAAAAGACAAGACACCTTTTCTGCACATTCTGATAAAGCAGATTTGTCTTCATATGGCAGAATCTTTGTCTTTTTCTTTTTGTCACTGTTGCATAAGACTTTAACCAAAAGAGGAATGTCAACTTTGTATCTTTCTTCTTTTGTTAAGGCCATTTTGATATAAGAAAAGGTCTGTCACCCTTCAGATTTCCGTTTGTCTTCATGTAACAGAACAGCGTAGGCAGGCTTTTGCAGTTACTGTTTTCCACTTTGTCTTCGACTTGTAAACTGATCTTGTAGCCAAAAACAATACATGAGGACTTGGAAACATATTCCATAAAGTGTTTAGCCTGTTCAAAAAGAACAGGTTCTGTTCACAAAGAACAGAACACTTAGAATCTGTCCAAGCTGCTCAACAAATAGAGCAGCGTAGACAGTTTATGTCCAGCGTGTTCAGCAGACAGAACAGCTTGGACAATCTGCCTTTGTTGCAACGAATGTAATAGGGTAAACAGCTTTGGCTGATATTGCAAATCACTTTTCAGGTTTCAATAAGGCATAAACAGGCCTTAAATTATACCTTCACGTGCATCAAACAGGTTTGATTAAAAATCTCTCCCTAAGATGTGGAGCAGGTTTGACTGAGGCCCTTTTGTGCCTAACAATCTCCCCCTATTTGCAATAATCAGTCTTAGCAGATTTAATCAATAATCACTATACATTTTACAATACATTTTGCTGAAAATGAAATTACAACATTAAAGTAAAGTAAAAGATCAGTTTATAATTACTGATTTTTTATTACATAAACAACATATGTTTTTACAAAAGTACAGCTGATGTACTAGTGTATATTACAACTGATGTAAAGATAAAAATTTACAACTAATTCAACAAAGTACAACTTACGTATAAGAAAATTCAACAATTTGGACTGTTGGATTATGGGAGCAAATAATGGCAAGCATGTCCAACAGATGGACAGCTTCCATTCTTCACCTACTCAGACAGTAGGTGGACTTCAAGACAGTGGTAGTGGCAATCCTTCTTGAAACATTCTTTCAAGCTCATCCCTGGTTTCCTCCAAATCTTGTATATCAATTCTGAGGAACAGAAAATTGAGATGTTCAAGCTCCCCTCTTTCATAGAAGCCTTTGAGCTGATCCCAGATGGCTGCTCTCCACTTCCCAGATTGCCTGAAGGAGTTTTCCAGTCTGAAAGCTACAAGCTGTTTGAGACCAACTTTGTGTAGGTCTGTTGCTCTTTGAAAGCACTTCTTCTTTGTCAGGGGATCTACAAAAAATGCCCCCAACTTAGGTTTTTCAATCAGCTTGTCTTCTTCAAATTCTACTCCTTTGGGCAGGCTATGGTCAACTCCTTTGATCTCTACTGCATACTCACAGAGACACCCTTGCTTAATTCATCTGATATCAGACCAAGATCTTTCACTCTTTCTATCAGCTTTTTGACATATTCCCTGATAGTCTTAGCCGTTTCAGACTTAGACTGGCTCAGGGCAACTGCCAACTCCACCCATTCTCTGTACCCCATTTGGGCAACATCAGAGTAGTCATATGATTCCAGTTCTGGGCCTGTTGCATCCAATCTAGTTATTTGTAGGTTCCACTGTTTGCCTTTTCTTGAAATGGGCACAACTTTGACAATAGCTTCCTTGGCAAGTCTTCTATCAGCAACATCAAACAACTTTTTCCTTGCCTAGTTGTCAAAGTGTATCTGGGCTCTTGCAGAGGATGCTTGTTTGGACTTGGTCAGAAAGACCGGAGCATCCTTTTTCTTACCACCTTCCTTTTCACTCGCTGACTCTCTAGCAGCTTCAAGCAGTTTTCTTTGCACATCCAAAGAAGGCATTTTAATTTTGCTTGCCTCTTTGTATGCAAAGGATCTGGCAGCTTTGGCTGAGGCTTCTTCCTTTCATATTGTTTCCAGGGCTTTGAGCTGTTCATCTCTGTACTCATAATATTTCTTCATAGGAACACCCATTTCCTTAGCCCTTGCCTTATCAAACTTTAGCTGCGCTGCTCTTTGGTGGTCAGGGTCAAAAGCTGCTTTCTTCTTTCCTTTGGCTGTTGTAGTTTGAACAGCCTCAGGAATCTCTTCCTCTTCTTCTTCTTCTTTTTCTTCTTCAAGATCAGATGCCTCCTTCTGCTTGGCCTGTCCTCAGGAATGGATTCCTACCCTTAGTTTGTGCAGGGTTTGGAGATCCAGCTTGAGTAGGCTGAGCAGCTTCAGTTTGATGGGAGACATCTGCTGCTGGACCTGTTCCTGATGCACTTGCTGCTTGACAAATAGATGTTGATTTCTCTTAGAAGGAGAACAAGTTTTCTCCCCCTTAGACATAGTCTTTGAGGCAGACAACTTCTCCCCCTTTGAAGGAGATGGACCAGCACCTTCAACAACTGGTCTGCCTGGAGAAACAAATTCAGCAGGCTTGGCAGCAGTTTTGGCAGTAGGTTTGGGGCCAACCAGGCTATGCACTAAGAAAGCCAGATTGTCCTTAACCTCTGCAAGCTGGGTAAGGCAGGTTTGAAGAGAAGAGGATTAAGAATCAGCAATTGAGGACAACTTGACTAGATTTTCTCTGTCAGAAGCTGTGAACAGCAAGCTTTGAAGTTGTGCAAGATGTAACTCAAGAGAGTCCTGCACATCATCAAGATTTGCTGACACAGAATTGGACAGAGAAACGATTAGAGAGTTTAAGCTGGCCAATGTATCATGAAGGGTAGTAGTGCATGTGGTGAGGAGAGTTGACAGTTGTTGAGATATGGTTGTCATGGAGGACACGAAGTCCTGTTGATGGGAAAGAATAGAGGAGAATGAGGTGGAAATGTTTTGCAGCTGTGCAGTGAGTGCAAGTAGCTGTTAGGACTGGTCAGGTTGTGGAGTGACTGGAAAGGAATTCTTGAACAAATCAAAGAATCCTTGGAGTTGGGCAGACACAGAGTCTGAGATTATTGATGGGAGGGAAGTCATGGAAGTTTCCAAAGATCCAACTTTGTTAGTCAGCAAAGAAAGCTGATCCTTCAAAGGAAGATCTTTGGGGGATGGGGGAGTGTGGGTAGACTGTTTAGATTGTGTAGAGGGTGATGAATGAGATGACGATGAGGCAGGTGTTTGCGGGCATGATGGAGAGGGAAGGGTGACTCGGGACAGAAGTTCCATAGCCTGGGCAAAAGTAATATGGCCCAGCTTGGAAGGGTCAATTGGTCCCTCAGCGGTGGCTGTATCTGCTTCATCAGGAGAAGGGGTAGAGGTTGGTAGCCTTTCAGATGCTGCTTGTGTTGCAGCACCTTTATTAAGGCCTGGGCTGGTTCCCTCTACAATACCTTGGTCTAAAGATGCCTCATCATGGGGAGATGGGATGTGCATTTCAACATCAGCAGTGGTGAAACCTGCTGATGGAGTTTTCATATGAGGTGCAGCCTCACCAGAGGGATGGTATGTTCCCTGAGGTTCATCAGCTTGGGATGTTGGTCCTTCAAAAGCTGTTGGGTGTACCATAGTTGTATCATGAGGAGCAGAAGTTGGAGGCTGATCTACTGGATGGTCTAATCCAGCAGTTTTGGCACTTCGTGCAGACTCAAGTTGTGTAGAAGTATGTGGTGGAGACTGTGTGAACTCAGTATGGAGTGGAGTGAACTCCTGTCTTTCAATATTCTTAGCCTGTTGGGAGGCTGGAATAGTGGATGTGGTAGTCTTCATATGTACAACTGGTTCTTATTGGAAGAAACCAGAGGGCCTAGGCTGACTCTGGGTAGACTCTTGTTGGAGTGAAGCCTGCTCCAAATGTTCTGAAGCTTTTCCCAAAATAGGAGAAGCAGCAGTGGTTGCTTCTTTTTCAACTGAACCCTGTTGAGAGGGATCAGAGGGGCTAGATGGGTCGGTTGGTTTCTTTTTGTCTAAGGTTTTGCGTCTGTATAGGCGGAGAGATGAAGTGGAGGATGGATGTTGTGGAAAGGAGATAAGGGGTTCTGTTGGGACAGGTGATGAGACTCGGTAAGAAACAGGTGGGTTGGCCTGTTCCATAGTCTCAGATGCCACAGAGGCACCAACCACAAAGGCTTCAGGTTCCACAAATACCAAGGTGAGAAGCCTGCTCCCCCTCAGCCACAGAGGCTGATGGGGCAGACTTGGACTTGGCTGTTTTAGCCTTCTTGCGGATCGGCTCAGCTTCAGTCGGTTCCAGGGTCCTTTTAACAAATTTGACCCTGGATTTGGAATTTCCCTTGGGAGCAGTCTCTGGATCCACCCTCATAGCAGAGGGTCCTTCCACCATTCCTAGCAACCTCCTCATTGGTGTTGACAGAAGAGGTTCATTTGGGAGTACAGGAGTGTAGAAAACTCTATTCCTTATTACAGGGAATGCAGCAGTACGTAGTAAAGGCTGGGAGTTATAGAGTTGCTCACCATAGATGTGCTTGAAAATGAGGCTTAAAAACCTGGGATATCGAACAGCAGCTGGACGTGTTTCCTGCTGCACCAGGTTCCTCAACTTCATGAAAATCCATTTTGCCATGTTGATTGTAGTCTCATGCACAAGCTGTAGGACTATTGGAATCTCATCACGGCTGAGTTGGTCGAATGAACCAACTTTACTGCTGAAGAACATCACCACCGAGGCAAACAAGAAACTGTAGGTTGGCGACAAATCCTTCCTAAACAGTGTGGCTCCAACTTTGGGTTCTGCTACACCACAGAAACGTAGCAAATTTCCCATCTGGTCATTTTCAGGCTGTGGCTGATCATAGGTTTCAGCCACAGGGAGACGAAGGACTTCCCTGATCAGACATGTTATCTTAATGGTCTGAGTCCCATTGATTATGGTTCCCCTAATGATTTTGGTAGAAGGATCATAGTTCATATACCATCTCCAGGTACAGGACACAAGGAGATGCAGTCATTGCATAGTTCAATGGGTGAACCTTCAGAAACTCAACAATGTCTTCATATCCTTTTCCCACATAATTTTTTAGGATGGTTAGGTTTGCAAGGTATTTGGTGGGTTTCAAAGTCAGCATCGTGGTAACAGACGAATGTTTGTGCACATAGTTACCAACGAAAACTTGAAGAAAGGGGTTGTTCTGGTGAGCCATTTGGAAAGTAGTGGAAGTATTACCACAGGACACTTAGTCGAAGTTTTAGGGTTCTTTGGAAATTATGGAAGCAGTAAGGAAAACGAAGATGAAACTGTAGAAGGGTATTTATAGGTTTCGAATGTGAGTGGGTATGAGAGAGAAAAGTTTGGGCGGTTGATTTGAAATGTTCTTTAACGGAAAACGGAACGGTTGTCCATGTCAGAACGGTTGTCAGACCACTCGACCCCTTTTTAGTCACTAGCACACGTTAACACACATTATCCGCAGTAATTAAGTTAAATAAAAACAAAAATTAAGTAACTTAATTGTGAAGAAAGGTAATTGTTGGTACACCGTGTCTGACGATAGCAGTCTAAGTGTGTTAGCATTTTGTCTAAGTGATATTACAAGATATTGAATGATTAACTATTGTTTGATATATGTGATTTCGTGTGTTTGATATTTATTGATTGTATTTGAACTTGATGTAATGTATTACAAGAAGTTCAAACATAAAGACCAAAGATTAATTCAAACATAAGTTAATAATATGTTCAAATAGAAGTTTGACTTGTGAAATTCGAATTTAGAGCATATTCGAATTTACACGTAAGGGAGATTCAAATTTTTTTGTATAAATTCGAATAAGGCATATTCGAATTTGTCAAGGGGACAAATTCGAATGGGCCTTGGGCCTGTTTCGAGTTTGACCCATGACAAACTTGAATGGGTCTCTATAATTAGGGATTAACTCGTATCATGAGCAGACTTTTACAGAATTCGTGTGAGCAATTAGCAAAAGGCGATCTCGAGTTTATCAGCTGATATTGTGTTTGTTCGGAGAGAATCATTGCGTCGGTTCGTTCGTAGTCGTTCGTGCAACGCCGTGGTAGTCTCCGTGTCCCGTGTGAGTGATATATCCGTCAAGCCGCTAACGAGGATTCCGCACTCGTTGGTGTGTGTCGCGTCTAGATCGATCTGTAGTTGCAAGACCTTACAAGTGGTATCAGAGCCTACGGGGTGTTCTTCGTGTTCATAAAGATACATCCTAGGTTTGTTGACGCTTTTGGACGGTTATTATCATATTTTTGAGATTTTCGAGCTTATCAAATTGAATTCCGGGAAATACTTTGTTGTAGTTCACGTTTTTGATCAAAATAAAAATTTTTACTTGTAAAAATATTGATTTAATCTGTAAAACGTGAAAAACTCGAGGTATTAGCCGTTTTTTGGATTTGCGGCGCTCGACTTTGTTAAGGAGAAATTAGGGTTTGCTCAGATTCGAGTTTGACCGAAATACGCTCCTTTCGAATTTCCTTAAAGTGGTTTCGAATTTGGCCATTTCGACTTTACTTTGGATTTCGACTTTGCACTAAAGTCGAATAGGGGACATTCGAGTTTAATTGGGTTTCGAATTTAAGTAGGTTTCGAATTTAAGTGGACTTTCGACTTTAGAGACCTTCGAATTTGTCATTAATTTCTATTTTAATTGGATTTAAGAACTTAACTCGAATTTAATCCCAAATAGATTTAAATTTAATTAGATTCGAATTTACCTAAATTCGAAAGAATTAATTTAAATTAATTTCGAATTAAATTAATTAAGTTTAAATTCAATTATCTTTGAAACAATGACAAGTCTACAACGGTTTCTGGAGATGGATCACGAGGTCGGAAAAGCAAACACTCCGCCGAAGTTGATGCAACTTGAAGATTATTACTGGAGGAAGGATCGGTTTGCCGACTTCGCACGATTTAATGATATGCGCATGTGGATTTCTATCGACGAGGGATACATTCCACCGACAGCTGAGGTCGAAGGACGACAAAAGGTTGTTCCTTATTCTAAAATGAAGGATGACGACAAAAAGCTGTTTGAAGCAGAGAACCGTGCATACGCTATCATTAGAATGGCGTTACCTCAGGACATACTACACACTTTCCGTAATCAGAAGACAGCAAAAGAGCTGTGGGAGGCATTGGAAAAACGGTGTGAGGGTAACCCGAGGGTTAGAAGGAAACGTATGGAAATGCTCAAGCAGCAGTTTGCAATCTTCAAAGCATTGAAGGATGAAAAGCTGGAAGACACTATCACACGTTTCTATCATCTGCTAACGGAGTTAGACAGTCATGACATTGAGTATAGTGACACTGAGAAAAATAATAAACTTCTGGATGCTTTACCGGGCAAATGGGCGATGTATGTGGCCTTGATTAAGCATGATGAGGATAAATAATATACTCTGACTCTAGAGAATGTTGTGGGAACGCTGAGGGCGTATCATTTTGAGTTACTGAAGACAGAATCAGATATGATCAAGTTTAAGATCCAGCAATGTATTTCGGAAAATCAAAACCTTCAGTGGCAGCTGAAATGAAGACAGCTACAACCTTCTTCTCGGGAGAAACATCGTCACCGGCTGAGCCAGAGGACTCACAGAGTAGGGCTTTCTTAGGGTTTAATAGACCAGAAGAACAGCAGCATCAGGCTACTCCGACATCTACATCTCAGGGATATTCTAAGATGCCTATGAGCGCAAAATCGGCTGAAGACCATCTGAATCTGTTGGCTTCATTCGTGGCCGCTTACGGCAATTGCGTTCAGGGCAAAATCAACGATCCTGCACTTTGGGATGAGGATTACGATCAGGTAGACCCTGACGACCTTGAAGAGATGGATCTACAATGGCAACTGGCCATGGTAACTCAGAGAGTTAAGAGGTTCATCAAAAGGACGGGAAGAAATCTTAATATGAGTAACAATAGAATTGGATTCGATAAGTCCAACGTTAAATGTTACAACTGTCAAGGGTTAGGACACTTCGCAAGAGAGTGTCAGAGACCGAAGGTAGAAAATCACCAGGGACAGTATCAGAATCAATCGCAAGGGTGATATCTTCCTAGTAGTTCAACCAGTCAAGCAAATATAGCTGGTCTGTTATCTAATGTCACGTCAGACAGACAGCTAGACGGCACTTATGACTGGAGTACACATCCAGAGTCGAACGCTAGAGCCTTTATGGCTGAAGTGACTGAGACTGGAGGTGAAGGGGCAGAGGAAATCACAAGGGACAACAGTCAGAATGAAAGCAGTCCGATGTGGGTAGAGAAATCAGATGATCAAACAATTCTGGAGTTTGCCGCTCAAATGGCCAACGTGGAATCAGATCATACCAAGGTAAGTCTGAACTTTTCTATTTTCCATGAGTTGTCTGTTTTATGTGCTACATCTAACGATAGGTTAAATTTAGTACTAGAATCACATCAAAACATATCTGCTCAAAATGAAACTTTAAAATCAGATAATGCTAGCCTCATAGATATAAAGCAAGATCTTAGGGATAAGCTTAAGGCTGATGCACAGGATGTTATAGTTCTGAAGGACAAATTGAGCGAACAGTGTGTTAGGTTAGAACTCATGTATGAACATGTTGAGGCATTAACCAAGGAGCTGAAAACCAAAGACATAGAGCTAGCTGAGTCTAAGGTAATGGTAGCTGAGGCAAATAGTAAACTTGAAAAGTTTAGGAACTCATCTCTTAACCTAGGGAAAATTTTAAATGCACAGCATCAATCTAAAAAGCCTGTAGGTCTAGGATATCATGAGAGTCCTCCACCTTTCAATGAAACTCTGTACCTCAACCTCAGGAGAAAGCTGAGAAATCAGTAGACTTAGAGGAAATACCGGAACCAGTGTCTGAACCTGTAAAGGAAAATGCAACTAAGGTGGCTGATACTAAATTCAAGATTAAGAAAGTTAAATTTGTGCCATCCTCTAGTGATAAACCTGTAGGAAAACACAAAATTGAGTTTAGTGATCAGGATGATGAACCAGTCGCTATAGATGCACCGAAAGAGCCAGACACTAGTGAGACACCTAAGTCAAAGGGCACACACAAGAAGTCAATTGATAAAATGTCTTGCTTTAGATGTCACGAAAGGAGGCAAGTTGCTTCTAGCTGTCCGCATAGGAAAGTAGACAATACACCTAAGACAGGGAAGCCAGAACAAGTTAAGCCTTCTACAAGTGTTGCAAGCACTAGTAGTTCTCAGAATACCGAGGAAACTGTGCAAGCTACACCAAAATCTGTTGTGAAACAAACACCGGTGAAAGGTGGACCAAAAGAAGTGATTAGGACTAATTCACCAAATCGAGTCGTTAATCAATCTAGGTCTGGACCGCAACAACAATATAGGAGTACAACACCTAGCAGAGCTTACACTCCGGTTAGGTCACACACTCCTGTTAGACATCAAACACCGGGTAGAGCTTAGGGATATCAGTCTGAAATGAATTGAGATGGGTATTTGAAAGAGTTTAAATATGTGGACGAGAATGGTATAACCAAGTCAGTTATGGCTTGGGTTCCCCGTGATAACTGACCTATTTTCTTTCATGTGCAGGAGATAATCACAGGTCTAAACAACAAATGGTTCGTCGATAGTGGGTGCTCCAGGCACATGACAGGGGAAAGAAGTCTACTTACAGACTTCAAGGGAGGGAATCAGGGATTTGTATCATTCGCGGGCAATAAGGGAGGAAATATCACTGGTACTGGAGTGGTCACTAATGGGACGATCAAGTTGGATCAAGTTTATCACATTGATAAACTGGTTCACAATCTCATTAGTGTATCTCAAATCTGTGATAAGAAGAATTCAGTGCTGCTCACTGATACTGAGGCGTTAGTGCTAAAACCGGGTTTCAAGATACCTGAAGAGTGGATTCTGATGAGGGCTCCAAGGAAGAATGACTTGTATATGCTCGACATGAACAAGCCGGAATCTTCGATGGGTCCAATTTGTCTGTTATCTAAAGCTTTAGAGACTGAGTCGGTTTTATGGCACAGACGCATGGCACACTTGCACCTGAGAAAGATGAACTATATTACGAAAAATGGATTAGTGCAAGGTGTGCCTATGAAGAGTTTTCAGTTCGAGGATAAGTGTCTACCGTGCAAGAAAGGAAAACAACACAAAAAGGCACACAAGTCCAAGACTCAGAACTCCACCACTGCCACATTAGATTTGTTGCATATGGACCTCTTTGGACCAATCAACAAAAGGAGTATAGGTGGTAGTTGGTACTGTTTAGTTATTACTGACGATTACTCACATTTTTCTTGGGTTTTCTTTCTAGGTACAAAGGACGAGACGGCTTCCAAGCTCATCGGGTTCATAGACCAAGTGGAGAATTCATATGGAACATGGGTTAAACGACTTCGTAGTGATAATGGAACAGAGTTTAAAAACACAGTAATTGGTGTATATTGTCTATCAAAGGGCATAGTGCATCAATTTAGTGCACTTTATGAGCCATAACAAAATGGGGTGGCCGAACGGAAAAAAAGGACATTGATTGAGGCAGCAAGGACCATGTTATTGGATTCAAAGCTTCCTACCATGTTATGGGGGAAGGCAGTGAATACCGCATGCCATATTTTAAATCGGGTCCTTACTGTCAAATCTTTGAACAAAACCTGTTATGAAGTTTTAAATAAAAGGCCACCTAATTTAATTGGCTTTGAACCTTTTGGGGTACCATGTACTTTATTGAGAACAAAACATCAACCTAAGTTTGGTGAAAAGGCTGACGAAGGATACTTCCTAGGTTATTTGCCGAACTCACCAAACAAACAGGTTTTTTTAACAAAACTAATGGTACAGTAGAGATTGTGTATAACATTGAAGTCACAAGTTATACACATGAACCCCAAACAAGTCCGGAATGAATATTTGACTATGACAACCTATTTGAGTCATTTAACATTCCTTTAGATGAAAATGCAGGTACTATCGAAAAGGACATGGCGTCGTTGAATCTGAATGACGAGGGTCATAGCTTTCCGAGGACCACTTTTCAATCAACCTCTGAGCCAACTTCAACTGAAGATCGATCTCCAGAAGTCACTGATTCTGAAGCACCTTCAAACGAAAATCAAACGACAAATTCAAACTCTGAGGAAACTGTCCACGAGGAAGAAAATGTGGAGTCTGAGGTCGTTCCTGCGTTAGGTGAAATAGGATCAAATTTAGGAGATAATCTGAGAGTTGACGAGATAGAGACATCTAGGATCAACAAGAACCATCCTATAGAAAGCATCATAGGAAATCCTAATGCGGGTGTGAGGACTAGGAGTAGTTTAAATAACAACATCGTGTTGTTGTCGATGATAAATGACTCCGAGGCCTTTCATACCTGCCTCTATTCTTGTTTCATCTCGCAAGTAGAGCCGAAAAACGTGCAAATGGCACTAAAAGATAACTCTTGGGTTGAAGCGATGCAGGAAGAACTGTCACAATTTAGGAAACTAGAAGTGTGGGAGTTACTTCCATTACCTCGAGGAGAAATAGCAATAGGGACCAAATGGGTTTTTAAGTGCAAAAGAGACGATCGGGGTATAGTCACTCGCAACAAAGCAAGGTTAGTTGTAAAGGGTTTCAACCAAGAGGAAGGAATCGATTACAATGAGGTGTTCGCGCCAGTAGCAAGGTTGGAAGCAATTGGTTTGTTTCTGGCTTTTGCTTCCTTCAAGGGCTTTAAGGTTTATCAGTTAGACGTTAAGAGTGCTTTCTTTTTTGGAAAGTGAAGGAACTGGTGTATGTGGAACAGCCGCCTGGGTTTACAGATCCAAAATATCCAGACAAAGTATATCGATTAGATAAGGCTCTGTATGGATTGCATCAAGCACCAATGGCGTGGTACGAGACTCTGTCCAACCATCATTTAGAAAATGGGTTTGAAAGAGGAAGGATAGACAGTACGCTGTTCGTGAAGCGAAAAGGAGAACACTTCATCTTGGTACAAGTGTACGTCGATGATATCATCTTTGGATCATCAGACGAGCAAATGTGCAAGGATTTTGAAAAGGTGATGAAGTCAAAATTCGAGATGAGCGCAATGGGTGAGTTGAATTTCTTTCTGGGTTTGAAAGTTGACCAAAAGAAGGAGGGGATGTTTATCCATCAGACGAAGTATGTCTACGACATATTAGAGCACTTCGGGATGGAAGGGACAAAACTGACAGCTCATTTCAGCACGCCGATTCAAGTGAATCACAATCTCGGACCGGATACTGAAAGTGATACCGATGTGGATCCGACGTTATATCGGGCCATGATTGGGTCACTTATGTATTTAACTGCTTCAAGACCTGATATTATGTTTGCTGTTTGTATTTGTGCAAGGTTTCAAGCTAATCCGAAAGAGATGCACATGAAAGCTGTAAATCGGATTCTACAATACCTCAAGTCGAAACCGAAGCTGGGACTTTGGTATCACGCGGAGGGCGATCTGGAATTGGAGGCGTTCACGGATTCAGACTACGGAGGATGCAGCTTGACGCGCAAGTCAACAATTGTAGGTTGTCAGTTCCTAGGAGGGAGACTCGTTTCCTGGCAATGCAAGAAACAAACTTCGGTAGCCGTGTCAACGTGCGAGGCCGAATACGTTGCTGCTGGTAGTTGTTGTTCAGAGGTTCTGTGGATACAACAACAATTGCGGGATTACGGTTTGACTTACAGTCATACTCCTATTAGGATAGATAACCAGTCAACAATTGCCATAACTAATAATCCAGTAAAACATAATAAAACCAAGCACATAGACATAAGACATCATTTTATACGTGATTGTGCTGAAAAGAACTTAATCAAGCTGGTAAAAGTGGCAACGGATGATAATAATGCTGATTTATTTACCAAAGCTTTTGATAAGTCACGTTTTGAGTATTTGATTCAACTAAATGGAATGCGTAATCCAGAGTGAGTTGACCCTAGTAGAATTTTATTTCCTTTTATAGCAGTAGTCTTTCTTTATTTTTATAGTAAGTGTGGTAACTTAGGATAGTTTCCTTTTATAGTAAGTAAGTAGGCTATTTTATTTTCTTGCTTTTATTTATGAAAAAAAAAAGAAAACCATAAAAAATTCAAAAAAAGTATTTATCATAAAAAGAGTTAAGTCTTAGATGCATAGGTTCAAAGTGACGAAAATTAGCACAGTTAATACAAGCTCTAAGTGTTTAGCTTTTACACGTAATACAATGATTCACTCAAACTATTGCTCTGATACCATCCTGTGAGACCCAAGATTTCTCAAAGGTCTCAAGTCAATGCCCAGTAGCAACACAATATCAATCAGGAAACTAAGATAAAATTAACAGTTGCGGAATAAAAGTTAATTACAATCAGAGATAATGTTTAAGTAATAGGGGCAGACTTCTAGACTATTTCATCAAAGCACAAATGTAAACTAGCCCAAACCCCAAAGCTCTATCTTTAATCAAGTACCAAGGTATTGGAACAGGTTCTAATGCACTTCAAGCTCTTTCAAAGTCCTGACCTATGAACTAGGTCCAGCCAATCCCTTGCCTTTACCTGAAAAATAATGCAACAACGGGTAAGCTTAATTGCTTAGTGAGAATATAGAATTTCACATTTAACATGCAATTATGAACGCGGAAGCACATGCACTGCACTCGGCTCATGCACGGCTCAGCTCTATATGCACTGCACTAGGCTCATGCACAGCTCAATCTCGTAGGGACATTGGCCAATTTATGCTATTTTGATGCGCGACTTTGCTCAGCTCCCAGTTATAAAACTGTTGTTGCTCTTGAGACTTTTAGACAAATTCATAAGGAATGCTCGGATGATGATAAATCCATACACACGCATCATTAGTGGGGATCAGCCACGTACTGGGCTAGCTACCAGTAAAAGCTCTATATGGATATCATCGGAATGCTCAGCTCTAGCTACCCTCTGTGCTTTCATCACGTAAATCAGCACATCATAAGCCTAACATTAACCCAACACTGAGCAATAGTGATGGTGTTAAGCTTAACAATCAAATGACTCGTCAAAGAATCGAATCTAGAAGAAGAAATACTCAGCTCAACAAATCATAGCAAATATACTATGACAATATATCAATAAGTTCAAGATCAGAATGCCAAATAAATCAGAATCATGCACAAAAGTCTCAATTCACATAATATGCAGTTAAAGTGAAATCTACAACTCACAGTTACTGGTTATTTGCACTTTCTGGCTCTGGCTCTGTTGCTCACAATCTGTAGTGGATTAGAACCACTATCTGACTTATGTCAGACTTTCAGATGCTCGCCATTTTGCTTGTTGCTCAATCTGTTAATAATATCAATTCTGATATTTATCAGCCTTTATATCATCTGAAATGTATATTCAGTATTTATTCGTTAAATGTTGCTTGATGTTCGCTCGTTGATCTTTTAATTTCAATATCTCATAACTTGATCATTGTATATATATATATATATATATATATATATATATATATATATATATATATATATATATATATATATATATATATATATATAATCATACATATATAGTTAATCATTAAAGCATTTATTCTTGTTATTTTACGTATTGATCATATGAATTATTCAAGATATTCAAGTTTAAAGAGTGGTTTCAATATTACATACTAAATTCAAAGCTTATTAACTAAATTTGAAGGCATCCTTCGAATCTATATCCTCAAATTCGAATCATATACTAAGTTTGAAGCCATTAAAATCAATATAGGATCAAATTCGATTCTAAGTTCGAACTTGAAGATAAATTCGAAACCATATTCGAATTCAGAAGCCAAACTCGAAGCCTATGGGATTAAATTCGAAACTCTCATTCTAATATGCTTAAAGTCGAATTATGGGCTTAAATTCGAATATCCCTTCAAATTTGATGCATAATTTCGAAAGCCTATGACTAAATTCGAACCTATCATGAACTTCATTGGTTAAATTCGAAGCATAGATCTCGATTTTATGTATAAATTCGAACCACCTTCGAGTTTAATACACAATATTCGAACCATAATTCGATTTTAGCAACAAAAGTCGAGTTTGTTCATGCATTTCGAGTTTGTTCTTGTTTTCTCGAATTTGTTCATCAGTTACAGCTTTAAAACATACGTTTCTTAGTCTAAAATCATGAATATGAAAGATATTAAGCCTAGGTTTAATTATATTAAACATATTCTAGTTAAATCTTAAGTTATTCTAGCTTTAAATTCATAAAAATGGTAATTTCGAATTTATATCTTCAAAACCGGAAATATAAAGCTTAAAACGTAAATTCTTACCTCAAATTCGTGTGTATTCCTACATGCAACGACATATTCTTGTAGTATTCTTCTAGATCTTCCCAATAACGTATAAATCTTAATAATCTGACGGTCGGTTTAGAAGAAATCTTAGAGAGAGAGTAGAGAGAGAAAATCTAGAGGGAGAAGAAGTTAGAGAGAGGGTAAAAATCTGATTTTATGACCTAAATTCCGTTTATATACTTCAACTAGTTATGTTTGCTACTTAACCCACTATTGCTTTCGTATCTTATATATCTTTTATTTAATTATCTTAATAATTTATTAAATCATAAATCATAATTTAAATATTTATATAATTCAATTAAATATTTCATAACTTAATTAAATTATAATTCAAATAATGTAATAAAATTACATTATTGGTTCGATAATCAGATATTAAGTTGGGCTAAAAGTTGGGTTGTTACAGAATGGGCTCCACCACGCACAAACTTCATCCCCGAAGTTAGATATGTTTGAACAGACTTGGGCAGATAGCTTTTATGATATCCTGATTCCCAAGACTGATACGAACCTTTGTGGTGTTTCCACTGAACGAGCACCATCTGTATTTCATGATTTATGTTTCTTTGAGATTCTCAAGCACAAGAAACTCAAGTTTCTCTTCGGAGTTTCATATTTGATTCAATATTTCACTGTTTGATCATTTTAGGAATTCTGACTTTATTATTCATACTCTTAATATATGAGCTTTATGCTTTAATCAGTTCAGATAATAACTCAGTACATGAGTTACCTCATATATCTCTTTCATTCGATTTTTGAGCCAGTTATGGCTTTTTAAATCTCTCATCTGTATTATTGCAAAATTTTCATTTATATATTCACTTTATGGATTTTTGAGATTTAACTTTATATCTCATTCAATTCAGCTAATATCTCTATATATTAATTAGTGGGTTCATATCTCTTTTCCATTTGCTCTTGAATTAACTATAGAGCTTTTCGGGAGTCTGATATATGTACTTTATGTTTCTTTTATTGATGATGTTTCAATCATCAATCGCTTAACTGATTTCTGATTTATGCTGTCTTGTTATGAAGACTTATAATTTTCTTCGCTCTATCAAACAAATGAAATCTATCCTCCGGCGCAACAATTGGAGTCAACTCTTCTTGTAACGACTCCACCTCAACTTTCTTGGTCTCAAATTGCGCTGCCATATCCGCTAAATCTTTTATGTAAGCAGTCTCTCGAGAAGCAAAATCCTCCAAGAAGATCGAGTGTTTAGAAGCCGAAAATGAGGGATTAAGGCAAAATGTTGAAATACTGCATCTTAAAGCTCGCCGAACAAAGCAGGAGTTCGAATAAAGAATCAAAATTTAGAGTTACAATCGTCCTCATCTTCTTCGCAACGGTTTCAGCGGTTGATGGATATTTCAAACAAGTCAAATATGATCCCGAACTTGAAGAGATCAAACGCTTTAGAATCTTCCAATGAATAAGAACATTAGCGATATGGAAAACAAATGCTATTCAGAATCGAATTCCAGGGAAACGATTTGATAGAAATCGACAATTTGCCTAGGCTTTCTCGGTGTGATTCGTTAGACATAACGGCAGATTCTTGTTATTGAAGTCAGGTTTCGAGTTACCAGTGTTCCAAAACCGTCTCCACGACCATTCACATTATCTTCTACTTTATCGTCATCGCCTTCCTCTATTAGTTCACTGTGCAATTTGGTCAAGAGACTTTGACAAAGCAATAATCTTTTGTTCTGTTTAATTGTATGTATAGACTTAGGGTTGAATCTTCATTGGTGAATTTCTGAATTTGAAATCACTTTATTCTTTTAACGGAAGCTTTTATTTTATGTGCAGTTAGGTACAATAAATATTCTATATTGGACATCTCACTAGTCTCGCATCGAAATAATGAGAATCCAACACTTACATCTATATTGACATATGATGGGCTTTTCATTTTATATGCAGTTAGATGGAATAGGAATTCCATTTTAGATATCTCACTAGTCTCGCGTCGACATAGTGAGGATCCATTCTTACATTTATTTTGGCATATACGGGCATTTCATTGGCCATTTATGGCCAATCGCTTGATTTTACAAAATTTCAGTCTATTTTCTTGTCATTCTCGCTTTGTGCCTCTGACTTCTTTGATTC
The DNA here is from genome assembly GCA_020465985.1 of Centrapalus pauciflorus. Classification (NCBI taxonomy): domain Eukaryota; kingdom Viridiplantae; phylum Streptophyta; class Magnoliopsida; order Asterales; family Asteraceae; genus Centrapalus; species Centrapalus pauciflorus. Next base: position 182,122 of record JAANYP010001523.1, read on the forward strand.
TCGTCCAAGCTGTCCTCGGGCGTTTGTCAATTTGATTCAAATACTTTTCTCATTAATATTATTGGATCAACTACTTCTACCTCTGTCTCATTATAAGACACGCTGTAATCTTTCTGATTACAAGGATTTATGAAGCAGCTGGTGTTTAGGATCATATTTTGATTTCTTTCGGGTTTTGAATCATACATGATTCAGATTACAATACCTATATTGTCTATAGGTATAATTTCTTATTGGAAATGTATTTATATCGTAACTTCAACTGATACAACCCATATGTCATCCGCATTATTCACTATCGATGACAGGGTTATACAGTTTACTCAATATTTACTTTGGATTTGAAATTCAGATGGTAACGGAATTAAACCATTTTAGCATGTAAGAAATATATTATTTGTTACCATTGGGGTCTTTTGGCGTCTCTGGTGTCTCCTCAGCATCTTCAGCAGTTATATGGAAAGCTCGCGCCTTTGCTGTAGGTATCATTGTAGTACTCTGTTGGATTGCTCTGCCAACTGGTTGTTCCTGATTAGTAAGCACACGTGCATTCGGGCAATGTTTGGCATAATGTCCACGTTCACCACAGTTGTAGCATACGTCATTTCTTTCTGGGCGCTCATCACTTCCATGTCCAATCCGGTTACAAGTGTAACAGGTCACATCTCTAGGGTTGCAGCGTCCGCTATGAAATTTGTTACAGCGTTTACACAGTCGCGCTCTTGACTGTATGGAATAAACTCTAGTCTTTTGAGGCGTAGAGGATGCTTGTGACTGTTGCTAACTGGACTTTGATGAATCGAAGAATCTACTGGATTTCTGTTTCTTAGGTGGAGATGGACATGTAGGACTTATAGCCATCATAACGGGTTCACAACTAGAATCTGTGAATTCTCGCTCCACCATCCTTGCTGCTTCCACTATACTAAGATACGTTTTGAATTTTATGCTACTCATTTGTCTTCTATATATTGGTTTCAGACCCAGTCTGAATCGGTTTATCTTACGCTCTTCTGTTGCTACTTGTTATGACGAGTAGCCGCAAAGTCTCGAGAACTCATGCTCGTATTCATCAACGGTCTTAATACCTTGTTTTAATTGCATCAACTGCATCTCAAGTTCATCTTGTTTGTCGGTTGGAAAGTATTTGGCGTTGAACATCTCCAAGAACTGCTCCCAGTCTAGTGTCATGATTGCTTCCTCACCATAGATGCTCCTTTGCGTTTTCCACCAGGCTCTAACAGCTCCAACGAACAGTGTTGTAGCAAACTTAACTCGATTGCTGTCCAGACATTCTGAGATACTGAAGATCTCTTCAGTATGACTTACCCAATCTAACGCTTGAATTGGGTTTACTGTGCCTTCAAACGTCATGGCACCACTCGCTTTGAAGTCTTTAAATCTACAGCCTTTTGGCTGGACAACTCGTTGATTGACATGCTCATTATCGGAATCGGATTCGCTTGACTGTTCAATTTGCTTCTTTTTATGTTTATTTCTCTTTTCAGTTTTCTTTATTGATTCAATTTGCTCTAGCATAAACTTCTTTTGTTGCTCATTATTCTGGGTTATTAGTTGTTGCATCATTTCCAGGACTTGCTCTGGGTCATGCCACCTGCTGGTCCACCTTCTCCTGACATAGCTCTGAAATTCAATTTACTAAGTATTTAGATCATTAGTCTAGCATATTGTACCCTTTCATGCCCCGTCCTACTAGTCTCTGAAACCTATCTTAGTTCAAGCCATCCTGTCATGATTGATACTATAGCATTGCACAACTTTGAGATCATGTATTACACGTAATACAATGATTCACTCAAACTATTGCTCTTATACCATCCTGTCAGACCCAAGATTTCTCAAAGGTCTCAAGTCAAGGCCCAGTAGCAACGTAATATCAATCAGGAAACTAAGATAAAATTAACAGTCGCGGAATAAAAGTTAATTACAATCAGAGATAATTTTTAAGTAATAGGGGCAGACTTCTAGACTATTTCATCAAAGCACAAATGTAAACTAGCCCAAACCCCAAAGCTCTATCTTTAATCAAGTACCAAGGTATTGGAACAGGTTCTAATGCACTTCAAGCTCTTTCAAAGTCCTGACCTATGAACTAGGTCCAGCCAATCCCTTGCCTTTACCTGAAAAATAATGCAACAACGAGTAAGCTTAATTGCTTAGTGAGAATATAGAATTTCACATTTAACATGTAATTATGAACGCGGAAGCACATGCACTGCACTCGGCTCATGCACGGCTCAGCTCTATAACTAGGCTCATGCACAGCTCAATCTCGTAGGGACATTGGCCAATTTATGCTCTTTTGATGCGCGACTTTGCTCAGCTCCCAGTTATAAAACTGTTGTTGCTCTTTAGACTTTTAGACAAATTCATAAGGAATGCTCGGATGATGATAAATCCATACACACGCATCATTAGTGGGGATCAGCCACGTACTGGGCTAGCTAACAGTAAAAGCTCTATATGGATATCATCGGAATGCTCAGCTCTAGCTACCCTCTGTGCTTTCATCACGTAAATCAGCACATCATAAGCCTAACATTAACCCAACACTGAGCAATAGTGATGGTGTTAAGCTTAACAAACAAATGACTCGTCAAAGAATCAAATCTAGAAGAAGAAATACTCAGCTCAACAAATCATAGCAAATATACTATGACAATATATCAATAAGCTCAAGATCAGAATGCCAAATAAATCAGAATCATGCAACAAAACTCTCAATTCACATAATATGCAGTTAAAGTGAAATCTACAACTCACAGAAACTGGTTATTTACACTTTCTGGCTCTGGCTATGTTGCTCACAATCTGTAGTGGATTAGAACCACTATCTGACTTATGTCAGACTTTCAGATGCTCGCCATTTTGCTTGTTGCTCAATCTGTTAATAATATCAATTCTGATATTTATTAGCCTTTATATCATCTGAATTGTATATTCAGTATTTATTCGTTAAATGAGGCTCAAATGTTCGCTCGTTGATCTTTTAATTTTAATATCTCATAACTTGATCATTGTATATATATATATATATATATGTATATATATATATATATATATATATATATATATATATATATATATATATATATATATATATATATATATATATATATATATATATATATATATATAATCATACATATATAGTTAATCATTAAAGCATTTATTCTTGTTATTTTATGTATTGATCATATGATTTATTCAAGATATTCAAGTTTAAAGAGTGGTTTCAATATTACATACTAAATTCAAAGCTTATTAACTAAATTTGAAGGCATCCTTCGAATCTATATCCTCAAATTCGAATCATATACTAAGTTTGAAGCCATTAAAATCACATATAGGATCAAATTCGATTCTAAGTTCGAACTTGAAGATAAATTCGAAACCATATTCGAATTCAGAAACCCAAACTCGAAGCCTATGGGATTACATTCGAAACTCTCATTCTAATATGCTTAAAGTCGAATTATGGGCTTAAATTCGAATATCCCTTCAAATTGATGCATAATTTCGAAAGCCTATGACTAAATTCGAACCTATCATGAACTTCATTGGTTAAATTCGAAGCATAGCTCTCGATTTTATGTATAAATTCGAACCACCTTCGAGTTTAATGGTTAAATTCGAACAATAATTCGATTTTAGCAACAAAAGTCGAGTTTGTTCTTGTTTTCTCGAATTTGTTCATCAGTTACAGCTTTAAAACATACGTTTCTTAGTCTAAAATCATTAATATGAAAGATATTAAGCCTAGGTTCAAATATATTAAACATATTCTAGTTAAATCTTAAGTTATTCTAGCTTTAAATTCATAAAAATGGTAATTTCGAATTTATATCTTCAAAACCGGAAATATAAAGCTTAAAACGTAAATTCTTACCTCAAATTCGTGTGTATTCCTACATGCAACGACATATTCTTGTAGTATTCTTCAAGATCTTCCCAATAACGTATAAATCTTAATAATATGACGGTCGGTTTAGAAGAAATCTTAGAGAGAGAGTAGAGAGAGAAAATCTAGAGAGAGAGGAAGTTAGAAAGAGAGTAAAAATCTGATTTTATGACCTAAATTCCGTTTATATACTTCAACTAGTTATGTTTGCTACTTAACCCACTATTACTTTCGTATCTTATATATCTTTTTGTAAGGTCTAACGACTGCAAGATCTATCTAGACGCGGATCCGTGAACGAGTGCGGAATCCTCGTTGACGGTTAGACGGACAACTCTCAACCAACGGAACACGGAGACTATTAGACGCTGAACGAACGACACACGAACGATCCTACATACTAATTCTCTCCGAAACGGCACTCACCTAGCTGATAAACTCGAGATCGCCCTTTGCTTAATTCCTCACGAATTCTGCAAAAAGTCAACTAATGATTCGAGTCTATCCCTAATTATAGACCCAGATTCGAATCTGATGTGGGTCAGACTCGAATCTGGCCCAAGGCCCCATTCGAGTCTGTCCAACATGACAGTCTCGAATCTATCCTATATTCGAATCTAAGGTCTCATTCGAATCTATCACAGATTCGAATGTATCCTCTTATGCAATTCGAATCTAGCCTTTGACATATACAACTAAGTGTTTGAAACTTATGATATTACCTTATGACTGATTTTATCTTTGAACTTTATGTTTGAACTTCTTGTAATACGTTACATCAAGTTCAAACATACAAACACTGATAATCATCAATCATACATAATATATATATAACAAACATATGCTAAATTACAATGTAAGACAACTTAGACTACTATCGTCACACGGGATGTACCAACAGACTCCCCCTTGACGATAGCTTCTAATAATTCACACATTTGATTTAAGAACATGGTTTATTATTGATTCAAAACACTACCAGCATACAGACCTTTCTCGACGCAAACCTTGACCACATTTTCATACTTACTAGCCTCAGTATCCATATGTGCGTCACTGGAAATCTTACAGTTATACAAAATCTGCAGGTCTTCTTTAGATAGGTTCACCAGGTGAAGCGGGTCATAGACTCTAAGGATGACCTTTTCTTCAAAATCTTCCATGACTGCTTCCCCAGTCTCTGTATCAGCATACCACCAATGTAGATTTCTCAAAACATTCTGTGGCATTTTCTTCAGAGGTACCTTCCTCAGGCATTTCACTGGTTTGTACTGAATCCTCATCCAAGGTCGGCCTGTAAGAGGATCTATACGTGACTTATCCTCGACTCTTCTTCCGACCCTTGGACTCAACCGTTCAAACTTCCTAGATCTCCCCTCCTTTCTTATTATTCTTTCAATCACATTCGCATAAGGATCATCACCAATATTTATCAGATCTTTCCATGCAAGCGCTGTGATTTCAATCTTTGGAAGGGTGTTGAATGCTTTCAATGTTCGCCTTATGTACTGAAGCCCGTCTTTTCTTTTAATTATAAAAAGTTGAAGATCTCTGTCAAAGAACCAACTTAAGATTCGCTCAGATAGCTTCCCTGTACCAGGCAATTTCATTGATCTCCTAATTGCTAACTCCTTCTCTTCGGCTCTGAACCATAGCTTCCTTTTTTCTTCGTTACTTAGCTCTCTTGCTGGTTCTTCAGTCGATGACTTAGGATTCAAGGCAGCATTCACTATGTCAACATCGACAATTCTATTTCCATCTATCATATAAGTGTCAGTGATAGGATTCTGCTGTACAACTATTTCGTCAGCTTCATCATCCTCATCAGCTACTACTTCATCTTCAGGTTGCCAATCTACTATCTCTTCCGGAATAAACTCTCCTTCTTCAAGCTCTTCATCTTCATAATCAAAACCTCCATCCAGTGGATCATCATCGAGATCCATGAGTGCTTCAATCATCTCACTGATCTCAAAGTCTAAAGGCTGTTTAGATGAACTAGCTTCACCCCTTTCTCCTTCGCCTTGACTAGGCTCCCCCTGAACTTGTATAACTTGAGCTGCAGGAAAATCTACAGACTCAATCTCTTTATTCGCACCGGGATCATTGCCTTCATTATCATCATCTTTTCGCTGTACTTCCTGATCTTTACAACTCGTCTCCCCCTGAGTTTGTAGATTTTTCATAAGTTGCTCTAGGAGGGACCGCATTGCTCGGATTTCAGACGATTGATCAGCAACAAACGATTTAATCTCCGTGTTTTCGTCTCTAACACTTTCAACAATCTTTCTCAGTTCTGCATTCTCCTTATCAAGATTAGAGTTATGCTCTTGGAGTTCACCGACTGCTTTTGTGAGAGTTATGATTTGAACGTTCTGAAAGTCGACACGACTCTTGAGTTGCATGATTCGTTGATTGTCGGTATAGGCTGCTGATGTAGAAGGGATGAACTGAATGGGAGCAGGATTGAATGGTTGGGGAATGTAGGGTTCATGTTGCTGAGGTGGCGGTGATGGTGGAGCTGTAACTTGGGGTTAGGTTTGGGTTTGAGGCTGAGGTTGTGCATCGGACTCTGATGAAGTCCCCTGCATAAACCTGTGACGTTTGGCCCGTTGCCTTGTCACCAACTGAGCAGTCTCATCTTCTTCAAAATCTGACTCCTCCGATTCCCTGGCCTCTCGCCTCCTCGAACCACCTTCATTGACAATCAATCGCGAACCATAAGTTCCAATTTGAACTTCAGGAACTGCAGCTGCAGGAACTTCCTCTGAATCTGATTCGGATTCTGAAGATATTAATGCGTCATCTGCCCTTTCTGGTTCGTATTCGTCAACATCACGAAATATATCATCTTCATCTCCAGGCGGACTAAGCAGCTCACCCACTAATGCTGCTGCCACATCTTCATTTGCATTGGGACCAGAAGACCATATTTCCTCCAAGGTCTGAGCAATCTGCTCAGATTCGGGGACTGCACCTGAAGTCCCTGCTTCTTGTGCCTGTGGTTGTTCACTTGTTGAAGGCCTGGATGCCTGAATTTGACTAGCAGGTTGTTGCTGTTGGCGTCGTGGATCACGCGGCCTAGCACGCGGCTGTTGTTGGCGTTGCGGTTGCTGTTGCTGTTGCTGTTGCTGCGGTTGAATATCAACTACCCCTGCCCAGTTGGCATCACCTGGGGCTTGAAATTCCCTGTCTACAATTGCTCCAAATAATGGACGCGCCACCGGAACTGCTAACCTTCCTCGATGTGAGGAACAATCAGAAAAGATGCGCTTATCCATAATATTCACGCTCAAGGAATCATCTGATTGTGGCAAATTCGGCAAGAAGTGCCTTATCAACATCATCACAAATCTTGGATACAGAAGGAATCTTTCTCTGTCAGGAGCTGTAATCTGATGGATGAATTCCGAGAAAAACAACTGCGAGAAGCTGAACTTCCTATTATACACCATCGCAATCACCCCTGATTGGATCTTTGAGACGATGTAATCAAAACCAGCCTTCTTTGGCGCAAAACAAACCATGAACACGTGGACCAGAAATCGCCACTGCCCTATCAATCCACTTTTCATATAAGATGATTTCGTAACGTCCAGACTATAGCCCATTCTCAGAAACGCGGCTTGCCTAATACTCAATGGAAAGTCTATAGGCCCGTCTTCTTGTTCCTGTGAACCCAACTGTAGCACTTGGCGCAACATATCTGCTGAGAAGACTAGAGGTTGGCCAGCGATTCTGGTTCTGATAACTGTCGGGGTGACAGTACAGTCCACCTGTAAATGATCATAAAACTGGCGTACATATGAAATTACAATTGGAATGTTATGATACAAAGCATAGCTAATCCTAGACTCAGCTAGGAAATCTAAAACTTCGCGAAAACCCTGCGCCTCAGGGATATTATTATCTGGAATAAGGACCATATTATGCTTTGGGACAAAAGCGAGAACTGCCATATCTGCACAATAAATAAAACTGTTAGACTCATTAAAAATCAATAAACTTGTTTAAATTCAAAATTTGTTTTATTTTGTACTAGATTAAATACAAAATCTAACACAATTAAATTTTCACAAGTTTAATAAAATTTAAATTAAACAAAGTAAATAAAGTACAGATTCGAAGGTAACAGATTCGAAGTGTCCATATTCGAGTGTAATGGACAGATTCGAAGAGTCCCTTTTCGAGTCTAATGGACAGATTCGAGGATCATGGTCATCTCGAATCTAATGACAGATTCGAGAAACCCATGAACAGATTCGAGAGTCCTAGAACATACTCGAAGCCTCGTCGTTTTTGTTTTCAACTAAAACCCAAGATTTTAACCATTTTGAACTTGGTAAATCCCATACATTAGTTCAACTAGGTTCTAATCACTGATTTATGCTTTTAATTTGAGATCTTATAGGTCCTAACTTAGTTTATTTAGCAAAACCCTATTTTGACCTATAAAGCTTCAAAATTTGATGTTTTAGCTTAAAATTGTGTATAAAACTACACAAATCTTGTACAATCTGGTTGATTATACCTAGAAGTGTCTGTAGAATCGAACACAAAGTCTTCAAAGTCGACAAAATGTCGTTTAGGAGAAAAACGGTAGACTCGAGAACAGATTCGAAATCGCCAATATAGATTCGAGAGTATAGATTCGACAACAGTAAGTATTAAATGACTTCACTGTTAACCTATTTATACCACCAACCCTCGAGTCTAAGCATAGATTCGAATCTACTGACAGATTCGAAGTACTCCTTATTCGAGTCTGCCTTAGATTCGAAACCTCCAACACTTAGAAAAATTTTGAAAATTTTGAAATAAGTTCAACTTTTCCAACTTTTTTCTACGGTATTGTGTAACCAGATAAACTATGCCAACTCTTTTACCCTAAGCAACAGATATTTCACGCAATGTTTATTTTATTCAACTTTGAATGCACCCTCAGTAACTTTTGACCTTTTTCCTAAGTAAAAATTAAACTAAACTAAATTAAAATAAAATAAACTAAGGTAAAAATAAAATAAAATAAAATAAAGTAAAATAAAATTTTGACCAAAAATTTAATCTAGACTTAAGAAAAAATTTACAATCTAAGCTAAATACTTAACAACATATTTTTGATGAGTATAGTCTAAGAAAGGTTCAATCAGATAGCGATGTCCGATACTAACTTTCAGTACTTAAACTTTCACACTTAGGAATTTTTGATTCCTTTGATTGTTTGTTGTGACATGCCTATTTAGCCAATTGTTGGTATTTTACCCTGTTAAACATTCTACATTTCGGAATATCCCTTGGCCTTTTTATTTATCAGGAAATTATCTTACGTGACTCAGACATAGACATACTTTTATGATCAAGGCACACAGATAAAGATTCTAACTTGTTGGTATTTGCAAACTTTCTTTAAAGGACAAACATCGGACACAAGTCTGTATTTTCATACAACAAAGTGTCTTAGTTCGCCTTAAGGTTTTCTTTTAAAGTTAGCAGATAGCGGTGACATGTCTGTACTGACGTACAACAAAGCGACATGTCTGCTAACCCGAATCTAAACAGAGACAACAGGTCTGTACTTACGTACAACAGAGTTGCATGTTTTACATCTAGGTTAGTGACACGCTTGACTTTTTCTAGAATATTTTATTAGCCTTGAGATTCCCTATATGTATTATGCCTACCAACACATCAAACTAAATAAAGTATAACACTTAGGATTTAGTTGCATTATGTGTGAAAGCCTAAATACTTAGAGTCTGTAACGACGGTGCTAATTTTCGTCACTTTGAACCTATGTTTCTAAGACTTAACTCGTTTTCTGATATTCTCTTTTTTTTGTATTTTTCTGATTTTCTCTCTTTTTTCTTTTGTTTTTCATTAAGAAAAAGCAGTAAAATAAGCTAACCTACTAACTTACTAAAAATAGAAACTTACTAAAATTAGAAGCTTACTAAAATTAGAAACTTACTAAAAATACAAACTTTCCTAAATTAGCAGACTACTGTAAAGAAAGAAATACTACTACTATAAAAGGAAATAAAATACTACTAAGGTCAAATTACTCTGGGTTGCGCATTCCATTCAGTTGAATTAAATACTCAAACCGTGACTTATCAAACGCTTTGGTAAATAAATCTGCATTATTATCTTCTGTTGCCACCTTTACCAGTTTGATTAAGTTCTTTTCAGCACAATCACGAATAAAATGATGCCTTATGTCTATGTGCTTTGTTTTACTGTGTTTAACTGGATTATTAGTTATAGCAATTGTAGATTGATTGTCTATCCTAATAGGAGTTTGAGTGTAAGCCAAACCGTAATCCCGCAATTGTTGTTGTATCCACAGAACCTGTGAGCAGCAACTACCAGCATCAACATACTCGGCCTCGCACGTTGACACGGCTACCGATGTTTGTTTCTTGCATTGCCAGGACACCAATCTCCCTCCTAGGAACTGACAACCTCCAGTCGTTGATTTGCGCGTCAAGCTGCATCCTCCGTAGTCAGAATCAGTGAATGCCTCCAACTCTAGATCTCCCTCCGCGTGATACCAAAATCCCAGCTTCGGTTTCGACTTGAGGTATCGTAGAATCCGCTTCACAGCTTTCATATGCATCTCCTTCGGATTCGCTTGAAACCTAGCACAAATACACACAGCAAACATTATGTCAGGTCTTGAAGCAGTTAAATACATAAGTGACCCAATCATGGCCCGATATAAAGTCGGATCCACATCGGAATCACTTTCAGTACCCGGCCCGAGATTATGATTCACTTGAATCGGCGTGCTGAAATGGGCAGTCAACTTAGTTCCCTCCATCCCAAACCGTTCTAATATGTCGTAGACATACTTAGTTTGATGGATAAACATCCCTTCCTTCTTTTGGTCAACTTGTAACCCTAAAAAGAAATTCAACTCCCCCATAGCACTCATCTCGAACTTAGACTTCATCACCTTTTCGAAATCTTTGCACATTTGTTCGTCTGATTATCCAAAAATGATATCATCGACGTACACTTGTACCAAGATAAAGTGTTCACCCTTTCTCTTCACAAATAGAGTACTATCTATCCTACCCCTTTCAAAACCGTTTTCTAAAAGATGGTTGGATAAAGTCTCATACCACGCCCTAGGTGCCTGATGTAATCCATAAAGAGCCTTATCTAAGCGATATACTCTATCAGGATATTTAGGATCTGTAAATCCGGGCGGTTGTTCTAAATATACCAACTCCTTCACTTTCCCATACAGGAAAGCACTCTTAACGTCTAGTTGATATACCTTAAAGCCTTTGAAGGAGGCAAACGCTAGAAACAACCTAATGGCTTCTAGCCTTGCTACTGGTGCAAAAACTTCGTTGTAATCGATTCCCTCCTCTTGGTTGAAACCCTTTACAACTAATTTTGCCTTGTTGCGCGTGACTATACCCCGATCGTCTCTTTTGCACTTAAAAACCCATTTGGTTCCTATTGCAATCTCCCCTCGAGGTAACGGAACTAACTCCCACACTTCTAGTTTCCTAAATTGTGAAAGTTCTTCCTGCATCGCTTCAACCCAGGAGTTGTCCTTAAGTGCCATTTGCACATTTTTGGGCTCTACTTGCGATATGAAACACGAATATAGACATGTGTGATGTGCCTCGGAGTCGTTTATCATCGACAACAACATGGTGTTGTTATTTACACTACTACGAGTCCTCACACCCTCGTTAGGATTTCCTATGATGCTATCTATTGGATGGTTCTTATTAATCCTAGAGGTCTCTATTTCATCAACCCTTAGATTATCTCCTAAGTTGGATCCTATTTCACCTAATGGGGGAACAGGCTCAGCTTCTACATTTTCCTCCTCACGGACATTTTCCTCAGAGTTGGAACTCGATGCTTGAGTCTGATTCTCAGTGGTAGGTGCCTCTTGATCAGCAACTTCTGGAGACCCATCTATAGTCGCAGTAGGCTCGGAAGTAGATTCGAACGTGGTCCTTGGAAAGATTTGGCCATCGTCGTTCAGATGCAACGTCGCCAAGTCCTTCTCGATTGTACCTGCATTATCATCCAGAGGAATGTTAAATGACTCAAATAACTTATCATAGTCAAAAATCCATTCCGGACCAGTTTGGGGTTCATGTGTATAACTTGAGACTTCAATATTATACACAATCTCCACAGTACCAGTTGTTTTGTTAAACACCCGTTTGTTTGGTGAGTTTGGCACATAACCTAAGAAGTATCCTTCGTCAGCCTTTTCACCAAACTTCGGTTGATGTTTTGTTCTTAAAAGTGTGCATGGTACTCCAAACGGTTCGAATCCAGTTAAGTTAGGTGGCCGTTTATTCAAAATTTCATAACATGTTTTGTTCAATGATTTGACTGTAAGGACTCGGTTTAAAATGTGGCACGCGGTATTCACTGCCTCCCCCCAAAACATGGTAGGAAGCTTTGAATCCGAAAGCATAGTCCTTGCAGCCTCAATCAAAGTTCTATTTTTACGTTCAGCCACCCCATTCTGTTGAGGTTCATATGGTGCACTGAATTGATGCACGATGCCCTTTGATAGGCAATATACACCAATTATAGTGTTTTTGAATTCAGTTCCATTATCACTACGAATATATTTAACCCTAGTTCCGTATGAGTTTTCCACTTGGTCCAAGAACCCGATGAGCCTTGCAGCCGTCTCGTCCTTCGTACCTAAAAAGAAAACCCAAGAAAAACGTGAGTAATCGTCGGTGATAACTAAGCAGTACCAACTACCTCCAATACTCCTTTTGTTGATTGGGCCGAAAAGGTCCATGTGCAACAGATCGAATGTTGAGGCTATGGAATTCTGCTTCTTGGACTTGTGTGTCTTCTTGTGTTGTTTGCCCTTCATGCAAGGTAGACACTTATCCTCGAACTGAAAACTTTTCATGGGCACACCCTGCACCAGTCCATGCTTCGTAATGTAATTCATCTTCCTCAGGTGCAGGTGAGCCATGCGTCTGTGCCATAGTACGGACTCCGTCTCTGAAGCTTTTGATAGTAAGCAGATCGGACCCATCGAAGTATCTGGCTTGTTCATATCAAGCATGTACAAGTCATTCTTCCTTGGCGCCCGCATCAATATCCAATCTTCAGGTATTTTGAATCCAGGCTTTAGCACTAACGCCTCAGTGTCAGTAAATAACACTGAGTTCTTCTTATCACAGATTTGAGAGACACTAATGAGATTATGAACCAGTTTATCAACGTGATAAACTTGATCCAAAGTAATCGTCCCATTAGTGACTTCTCCAGTTCCAGTGATATTTCCACCCTTGTTACCCGCGAATGATACAAATCCCCTATTACCCCCCTTGAAGTCTGTGAGAAGACTTCTTTCCCCCGTCATGTGCCTGGAGCAACCACTGTCGACGAACCACTTATTGTTTGGATCGGTAGTTATCTCCTGCACATGAAAGAAAAGCGGTTAGTTATCACGGGGAACCCAAGCCATGACTGACTTGGTAATACCATTCTCGTCCACATACGTGAACTCTTTCAAGTACCCATCTCGCCGTTCAGGTGACTTGGGCCTTTGAACTGAATTCTGTTGTGGTGCCGAGTGATTTAAGTTCACTCTTTGCCTTGGTGTATGCATTTGTTGTGGAGCTCTAGAATAATTCCTATTATAGGCCATTTCTGAGTGTGATCCCTGAGCTCTTACCGGAACATAATGTCTAACGGGAGTATGTGACCTAACTGGAGTGTGTGACCTGCTAGGTGTGGTGCTCCTATAGACTTGTTGAGGTGCTGACCTAGATTGATTAATGACACGATTCGGTGAATTTGTCCTAACCACTTCTTTTGGTCCAACCTTAACCGGTGTTTGTTTCACAACAGGTTTTGGTGCGGCCTGCACAGTTTTCTCGGTACTCTGACAACTACTCGTGCTCGCCACACTTGGTGAGGGCTTAACAGATGTTTGATTCACTGTCTTAGGGGTAACATCTGCTTTCCTAATTGGACAGTGAGAAGCAACATGCCCTTTCGCGTGACATCTAAAGCAAGACATCTTATCCATGGACTTTTTGGTTGGTCCCTTAGATCTAGGTGTCTCACTAGTGTCTACTTCCTTTGGTACATCTACAGTGTCTGTCTCTTCGACCTGGTCAGCCCATGAAATTTTCTGATTTCCTGCAGGTGTTTCACTGGAGGAAGACACAAATTTCACTTTCTTGACCTTGACGGTTGAGTCAACCACCTTAGGTGTATTATCAACTGTAGGCTCAGGTGTCGGTTCAGGTAGGTCCTCTAAGTCTACTGACTTGTCAGTTTTCTCCTGAGGCTGAGGCACATAATTCGCATTGAAAGGTGGAGGAATTTCGTGAAAACCTAGACCTACAGGCTTCTTAGACTGTCTTTGGGCATCTAAGACTTTTCCTAGGTTTAGGCTCGAATTCCTAAACTTTTCCAGCTTGCTATTTGCCTCTGCTACCTTAACCTTTGTCTCGGCTAGCTCTATGTCCTTGTCCTTCAGACTTTTGGTCAAGGCCTCTACGTGCTCATACATAAGCTCTATCCTAACACACTGCTCACTCAGTTTGTCTTTTAGAACTATTACGTCTTGAGCATCAGCCTTAAGCTTTTCTTTTAAATCTTGTTTTATATCATTTAGGCTAGCGTTTTCAATTTTTAAATTTTCATTTTGAGCAGAGATGGTTTTGTGTGATTCTAAGACTAGATTTAACCTATCATTAGAAGTAGCACACAAAGCACATAATTCTGAAAATAGAGAATAAGAAAGACTAACCTTAGAGTTATCAGATTCCACGTTGGCCATCTGAGCAGCAAACTCCAGCACGGTCTGATCATTCGCCTTCTCTACCCACATCGGACTGTTTTCCCTTGTGGTCTGCTCGTCTTCATCACAACCATTCTCCGTAACTTCAGCCATGAAAGCTCTAGCATTGGACTCAGGATGTGAACTCCAGTCATAGGTACCATCTAGCTGTCTGTCAGAGGTGACATTGGATATTAGACCCGCTAGATTGGCTTGACTAGATGAGGAACTCGGAAGGTATCTTTGTTGGGACTGATTTTGGTACTGTCCTTGATGCTGACTCTGTCCTTGGTATGTCTCTACCTTCGGTCTTTGACACTCCCTGGCGAAGTGTCCCAATCCCTGACAGTTGTAGCATTTGACCTTAGACTTATCAAATCCTATCCCTTTGTTGTTCATTTGCAGATTCCTCCCAGTTCGCTTGATGAATCTTTTTACCCTCTGGGTCACCATGGCCAGTTGCCACTTAAGATCCATTTCCTCTAAGTCATCAGGGTCGACCTGATCGTAATCTTCATCCCATAGAGCTGGGTCATTGATTTTCCCTTGAACACAATTTCCATAAGCTGCCACAAAGGAAGCAAGCAGATTCAAATGTTCTTCTGCGGACTTTGCGCTCATCGGCATCTTCGAATAGCTCTGACTTGTCGGTGCCTGATGGACTTGAGGTTGCGGTTCTTCCGATCTTCCTAACCCTAAGAACGCGCGATTCAGTGAGTCTTCGGACTCTGGTGGCGATGACGTTTCTCCGGTGAAAAACGCTGTAGCACTCTTCGGTTCAGCTGTCACTGATGATTTAGATGTCTTTCCAAAATACATAGCCGGATTCTGGACTTGCTCGTAATCAGTCTCAGCCTTAATCATCTCGAAGTGATATGCCCTCAACGTTCCCACAATGTCATCAAGTGATTGAGCATAATATTTGTCCTCATTAAGCTTAATCATTGCCACGTACATAGCCCATTTGGCTGGTAGGGCATCAAGAAGCTTGTTGTTCTTGTCAGTGTCCGAATACTCAATGCCATGACTTTCAAGTTCCGTTATCAGATGATAGAACCTTGTGATAATATCATCCAACTGTTCATC
Source organism: Centrapalus pauciflorus (assembly GCA_020465985.1). Classification (NCBI taxonomy): domain Eukaryota; kingdom Viridiplantae; phylum Streptophyta; class Magnoliopsida; order Asterales; family Asteraceae; genus Centrapalus; species Centrapalus pauciflorus. The sequence continues at coordinate 197,931 of JAANYP010001523.1, forward strand.
CTTAATTGCCTTGAAAATCGCAAACTGTTGGGTCAACAGCTCTGTACGCTTTCTACGCACCCGTGGATTACCTTCACACCTTTTCTGGAGAGACTCCCAAAGTTCCTTCGATGTCCTTTGAGTCCGAAATGTGTGTAAAATATCTTGAGGTAAAGCCATACGGATTATGGAGAAAGCCTTGTTTTCAGCTTCAAATAGTTTCTTGTCATCCTCTTTCATCATCTGGTATGACAAGACCTTTTGACGGCCTTCAACTTCAGATACTGGCGGAATGTACCCTTCATCTATGCACACCCACATGCGCATATCATTGAATCGTACAAAATCTGTAAATCTGTCCTTCCACCAGTAATAGTCCTCAACTTTCATCAGCTTTGGCGGTGCATTTGCCTTCCCAACTTCGTGATCCATCTCAAGGAATTTCTGAAGATTTGACATCTTTTCTGAAACAAATTGAATTTGAACTTAATTAATTTAATTCGAAACTGATTTAGACTAACTTATTCGAATCTAGATAGATTCGAAACTAATTAATATTAAATCTGTTGAGATTAAATTCGATTAAGTCTTAAAAGTCAATTAGATTCGAAATTATGTCAGATTCGAAGAACTCCTTAGATTCGAAGTTATGTCAGATTCGAAGAACTCCTTAGATTCGAAGATCCTTAGAATCGAAGGCACAGCAGAGTCGAATGTCAGCAGAATCGAAGCACAGAATCGAAAACTCGAAACAACACAGACTCGAGATCCAATTCGAATGAAGTAACAGATTCGAAACAAAGTAGACTCGAAACTCACTGAAATTGACTCGAAAGGAGCGTATTTAGGTTAGACTCGAGACTAGAGTGAAACCCTAATTACCCCTATAGATTCGAGCGCCGCAAACTCGAAAAACGGCTAACACGTTGATTTTTTGACGTTTTACAGATTAAACCACTATTTTTCAAACGAAAAATAATGATTTCGATCAAAAACGTGAAAAACAACAAAGTGTTTCCCGAATATGAATTTGCTAAGCTCAAAAACACGTTTTTGAGAGCAAAACCGTCCAACTAGCGTCAAGAAACCTAGAATGTATCTGATGAACACGAAGAACACCAAGAACACTCCGTAGGCTCTGATACCACTTGTAAGGTCTAACGACTGCAAGATCTATCTAGACGCGGATCCGTGAACGAGTGCGGAATCCTCGTTGACGGTTAGACGGACAACTCTCAACCAACGGAACACGGAGACTATTAGACGCTGAACGAACGACACACGAACGATCCTACGTACTAATTCTCTCCGAAATGGCACTCACCTAGCTGATAAACTCGAGATCGCCCTTTGCTTAATTCCTCACGAATTCTGCAAAAAGTCAACTAATGATTCGAGTCTATCCCTAATTATAGACCCAGATTCGAATCTGATGTGGGTCAGACTCGAATCTGGCCCAAGGCCCCATTCGAGTCTGTCCAACATGACAGTCTCGAATCTATCCTATATTCGAATCTAAGGTCTCATTCGAATCTATCACAGATTCGAATGTATCCTCTTATGCAATTCGAATCTAGCCTTTGACATATACAACTAAGTGTTTGAAACTTATGATATTACCTTATGACTGATTTTATCTTTGAACTTTATGTTTGAACTTCTTGTAATACGTTACATCAAGTTCAAACATACAAACACTGATAATCATCAATCATACATAATATATATATAACAAACATATGCTAAATCACAATGTAAGACAACTTAGACTGCTATCGTCACACGGGATGTACCAACACTTTTATTTAATTATCTTAATAATTTATTAAATCATAATTCATAATTTAAATATTTATATAATTCAATTAAATATTTCATAACTTAATTAAATTATAATTCAATAATGTAATAAAATTACATTATTGGTTCGATAATCAGATATTAAGTTGGGCTAAAAGTTGGGTTGTTACAGACATTGATTCTAAATGAGGTATGCAAACTTTCTGGGGATGTATAGCAACATCAGATACATCTTAAAAATGGAAAGAATAGAAAAATGATACTGAGTTGAGAGTCAAAACAAGTAACTCTGTTGTACGTAAGTACAGACATGTTGCCTCTGTTTTGATTCGGGTTAGCAAGATAAGTCGCTTTGTTGTACGTCGGTACAGACCTGTCACCACTGTCTTGCCAGCTTTAAAAATAAACCTTAAGACAAACTAAGACACTCTGTTGTATGTAAATACAGACCTGTGTCCGATGTTTTCCTTTTAAAGAAAGATTGCAAATACCAAAAAGTTATAATCATTGTGTGTATGCCTTGATCATAAAAGTATGTCTATGTATGAGTCACGTAAGGTAATTTCTTGATAAATAAAAAGGCCAAGGGATATTCCGAAGTGTAACATGTTTAAAGGGAAAATAATACCAACAATCGGCTAGAAATGTATGTCACAACAAACAGTCAAAGGAATCAAAAATTCCTGAGTGTGAAAGTTTAAATACTGAAAGTGCGTATTTAACACCGCTATCTGATTGAACCTTTCTTTGACCATACTCGTCAAAAATATTCTATAATAGTATAGGTTGTAAATTTTAAATAATGTAGTTTAGTCTAAGTTTATTTTTTGTTCACAATTTTAACTTTAATTTAATTTAATTTATTTTTTAATTTTAATTTTATTTTAATTCTATTGTATTTTATTTTTACTTAGGAAAAAGGTCAAAATTACTGAGGGTGCATTCCTAGTTGAATAAAATAAACATTGCGTGAAAATCTTGTGCATAGGGTAAACGATTTGACATACTTTATTCCGTTACACGAAAAGGTTGAAAAAGTTGAATTTCATTCAAAGGTTTTCGAAATTTTCAAATTTTCAAAGTTAAATTCGAGTTTAATCAAAATCGAATATATATTCGAATTTGGCAGGCTCTTCGAATTTGCTATTAAATTCGAAAGATGTCACAAACTCGAAGGTGGTTAATATAAATAGGTCAACTGTGACAAGTCATTTTCACCTACATTCGAATTTGTGTCTTCGAGTTTACAGTGAGCGATTTCGAGTTTATCTTCGAGTTTGCCGTTTTCGATTTTCATACTGTTTGTCGAGTTTCTGTTCGTTTGTGTTCGAGACTACTAGCAAATCTAGGTATAATCAACTGTATTGTACAATATTTAGGTGGTTTTAGACTCCATTTGAGCCAAAATTAACGGATTTTGAAGTTTTAATAGTGGAAAGTTTGTATTTCAAAATAACAAACTTTGAACCAATGAAACGTCAAATTGATTACAAATATCTTTGATTAGAACCTATTAGGACTAATGGATGTAATTTTCCAAGTCTAAAATGGTTAAAATCTTGGAGTATTGTAATTAAAGTCACCGACTTCTTCGAGTTTGTTCATGGCTAGTTTCGAGTTTGTCACTAAACTCGAACAAGCCACTAAACTCGAAATGAGTGGTGCTTCGAATTTGGTATTCGAGTTTATCATTATATTCGAATTATTTGCTTAAAATTTCAATCAAACTTGTAGAAATTCATAGGTGTTGGATTTTGTACTTACACAAGTTCAAAATAAAACAAATTTGAATTTAAACAAGTTTATGTCTATCTTAATAATTCTAATATTTTATATGCTTTAATGTGCAGACATGGCAGATAGAATTTTCGTTCCTAAGCATAATATGGTCATTTCTCCGGACCATGAGATACCAGAGGCTCAAGCCTACCGCCAGATGGTGGATTTTTTGGTTGGATCAAGGATTTCATATGCGCTGTCACATAATATTCAGATAGTCATCCCATACGTTCGTCATTTTGGGATCATTTACAAGTAGACTGTACTGTTACTCCAACAGTATTAAGGACGAGGGTCGCTGGACACCCTCTAGTGTTTTCAGCTGACATGTTACATCAAGTACTGCAGTTAGGATCTCAAGAGCAGGAAAATGGGCCGATTGACTTTCCGTTAGCAATTAGGCAAGCAGCATTTAGCAGAATGGGATACAGTTTGGATGTGACTAAGTCTTCTTACATGAAGAGTGGGCAGATAGGGCAGTGACGATACCTAGCTCACGTTTTATGGTGTGTTTTGCTGCCAAGAAAGCAGGATTCGATTACATCGTATCGAAGATTCAATCAGGGATGATAGCATTGGTTTACAATCAAAGATTTAGCTTCTCAGAGATGTTCTTTACAGAGTTTGTTCAACAAATAACAGCTCCGGACCGAGAAAGATTTCTGCTTTATCCGAGATTCGTAATGATGCTGATAAGACATTTCCTACCGAACATGCCACAGCTGAATGAAATTCAAAGTGTTGCGGTGATTGACAAACGAATCTGTGGAGATTGTCAAGCTCATCGAGGAAGATTAGCTAGGCCAGTGGAGGCACCACTGTTTGGTGCGGTAGTCAATCCAGATTTCCAAGTCGGGGAAGGTGCCAACTGGGCAGGGGATATACAGGTTCCACAGCAACCGCAGAAACAGCAACCGCCACAACCGAGGCCTCAGCAACAGAGGAGGAGGCAAAGACCGTCTGCGAGACAAACTCAGGCTGCCAGACCTTCTACGAGTAGAGTTCAAGAGCCAGTTGAAGCTGGTCCATCAGGTATTGAAGCTAGTACTTCAGATGTAGCCCGCGGAACTGATCAACGGGCGGTAACGTTAGAAGAGATATGGGCATCTGGTCCGAATGCAAATGAGCAAATTACTGTTGAGCTTGTTGGAGAAGTTCTGGAACCTCCAGAAGGAGAAGTTGACATTTTTAAGCAGATTGATGATTATCAACCTGAAGCAGCAGGTGAAGCTGAGTCAACTTCTGATTCTGAGTCAGAAGAAGTTGAAGAGATTTAGGTTAAGGCCCCAAACACAGTGACCGAAGGTCCGTCCATTCATATAGGGACATATGGATCGCGATTAGTGGTGGTTGAGGAAGAAGCTGGAAGGAGAAGAGCTTAGGGAGTCAGATGACTCAGACTTTGAGGAAGAGGAAATTACTCCTTTGATACCGAGGCAGAGAGCAAAGAGACATCGCTTCATGTAGGGAGCTTCATCAGCCTCTGCTCCTGAGCCAGAAATACCTACCGCCCAACCATCAGAACCCATTCCACCACCACCACCTGTTCAAACATCCGTTCCTCCACCAATCATCCCCACTCCCATCCAATCCTTACCATCCACATCATCAACCTTTATGGACAATCAAAGGTTTTTTGAGTTGAGGAGCAAGGTTGACTTCCAGCAAGTCCAAATCTTTCAATTGACTAAAGCTACTCATAACGCAAATATTGACAAAGAAAATGCTGAGTTGAAGAAGCATGTTGGAAAGGTTGAGGAACAGAATCTGGAGCTTAAAACCTTTGTTGCAGATCAAGCTGCTGAGATTTGGTCAATGCGATCCCTAATTGAGCAATTACTGAAAAATCAAAAGGCTCATGGGGAGACGAGCTGTAGGGATCCGGGGGAGCAGCAAAGGAGAGATGATGAAGGCGATGATCCCAATGCACCAAAAGAGAATGAGCCAGTAGATTTTCCTGCTGCTCTATATGCTGAAGTTCAGGGGGAGCCTAGTCAGGCTGATGTTGAAGGAGGAGAAGGAGGTGAGGCTGGTTCCTCAAGGACTTTGGAGAGCGATCTGATAGATGCGCTAAAAGATATTGAGGAAGAAATAATGGATTTTGATTTTGAGGATGAAATGGAGGAGTTGGAGGAAGGGGAATTCGTACCAGAGGAAGTTGTTGCTTGGAGATCTGACGATGATGTGATAGAAGACGAGGACGATAATGTCAACGAAGTGATTATCAATTCACAGCCTATCACGGAGTTATATGTGCGAGATAATCACAATGTGATTGATAAAGATGAGATCAAGATTGCCTCGGTCGAAGACTCAGAACTTGAAGAAGCAGAAAAGAAGCCTTCCAGGGCTGATTTAATGAATCTGTGGTTCAAGAAGGAAGAGAAGAAAGAAAAGCCGAAGATGAAGAAGAAGATGAGAGTTCATGGAGCAGAAAGTCTCTCAGGAGGAATTATAAGCTGGTTCTTCGACAGAGAACTGCAGCTATTCATACTGAAAAGGAGAGATGGACTTCAATACCTTAAGCGGACGCTCAAAGTTTTTAATACATTGCCGAAGGTAGAAGTAAAGGAGTTAGCATGGAAAGAACTGATCAATATCGGTGAGGACCCATATGCTGAGGTTATAGCCAAGATAATCAGAAAAGAGGGCCGCTCTGGAAAGTTTGAAAGACTTAAGCCGAGATCAGGAAAAAGGATAGAGGATGAATCAAGGATAGATCCTCATACGGGAAGGCCTTGGGCCAGAATGGTTTATAAGCCTGTCAAATGCTTAAAAAGGGTGCCTATGAAATCGATGCCACAGGATGTTTTGAAGAATATGGAGTGGTGGTACGTCGATAATGAAACAGCCGAATACGTAATGAAGGATGAAGGCGAAAAGGTCATTTTGAAGATATACGATCCGTTGCACCTTATCAACCTATCCAAGGATGACCTGCAAAAGCTTCAGGATCATCCAATTTTCTTTCATGAAGGCTGGAGATCTGAAGGCAGGAAGTTCCAGAAAGTTGTAAAGGTTTGTATAGATGCAGGCTTATATGCTGGTAGAAGTCTATATAGTTCTAGTACTTAATCAAAATGTAAATAGTTAGAAGCTATCGTCAAGGGGGAGTCTGTTGGTACACCCTGTGTGACGATAGCAGTCTAAGTGTGTTAGCATTTTGTCTAAGTGATATTACAAGATATTGAATGATTAACTAGTGTTTGATATACGTGATTTTGTGTGTTTCATATTTATTGATTGTATGTTTGAACATGATGTAATGTATTACAAGAAGTTCAGACATAAAGACCAAAGATTAATTCAAACATAAGTTAATCATATGTTCAAATAGAAGTTTGACTTGTGAAATTCGAATTTAGAGCATATTCGAATTTACACATAAGGCAGATTCGAATTTGGTATAAATTCGAATAAGGCATATTCGAATTTGTCAAGGGGACAAATTCGAATGGGCCTTGGGCCTGTTTCGAGTTTGGCCCATGACAAACTCGAATGGGTCTCCATAATTAGGGATTAACTCGAATCATTAGCAAACTTTAGCAGAATTCGTGTGAGCAATTAGCAAAAGGCGATCTCGAGTTTATCAGCTGATATTGTGTTTGTTCGGAGAGAATCATTGCGTAGGTTCGTTCGTAGTCGTTCATGCAACGCCGTGGTAGTCTCCGTGTTCCGTGTGAGTGATATATCCGTCAAGCCGCTAACGAGGATTCCGCACTCGTTGGTGTGTGTCGCGTCCAGATCGATCTGTAGTTGCAAGTCCTTACAAGTGGTATCAGAGCCTACGGGGTGTTCTTCGTGTTCATAAAGATACATCCTAGTTTTCTTGACGCTTTTGGACGGTTATTATCATATTTTTGAGATTTTCGAGCTTATCAAATTGAATTCCGGGAAATACTTTGTTGTAGTTCACGTTTTTGATCAAAATCAATATTTTTACTTGTAAAAATATTGATTTAATCTGTAAAACGTGAAAAACTCGAGGTATTAGCCGTTTTTTGGATTTGCGGCGCTCGTTGGTGTCTGTCGCGTCTAGATAGATTTGTAGTTGCAAGACCTTACAGTAATTAAAACGATTGGTCTAAGCTGTTGGTCAAACCTGTGATGAGCAGGGTCATCACAAGCTGTTCATTCTTCAAGTTGTTCATTCAACCTGTTCAGCTATATAAGAACAGGTTGTGTTCAATAGCTGATCAGATTACAATACAATGTCTTGTATGACAGATTGAGAGAGTGAGCAGGTTTGGAGGTTTAATCATCAGACCAGGTTTGAAATGAAAGCTGTTATTGTCAAACCTGTTATACGCTCAAGCTGTTCAAGTTTTTCAGAAATTGGCTAAGTATAGAGCATGCATAACCTGTTCTGAGAAACTGGAGCAGTGTGAGACATATAATAACTTACAACATTTATGACACTTATTCACATTTATTTAACATGCCTAGCTTGCTTACAAGATAATTAAATCTATTTTCATCAAGAGGCTTGGTGAAAATGTCCGCAAGCTGTTCATCTGTGCAAATAAAACTTACCTCCACCTTAGCTTTCTGGATGTGATCCCTGATGAAGTGATGTCTGACCTCTATATGCTTTGTTCTGGAATGAAATACTGCATTGTTGGAGATAGCTATAGCACTTGTATTATCACACAGAATAGGAATCTTCCTATATACAAGTCCATAGTCTTCAAGCTGATGCTGCATCCATAGAATCTGCCCACAGCAGCTTCCAGCAGCAATATACTCAGCTTCAGCAGTAGAAGTAGAAACTGAATTCTGCTTCTTGCAACACCAACTTATCAACTTACCACCAAGGAGTTGACATCCACCTGTTGTGCTTTTTCTGTCTAGCCTGCAGCCTGCAAAATCTGTTGGGAAATAGTCTAAGTAAGTTCAAGCTGTTAGTTGGACTTCTCAAACTGTTAGTAGAATTTATATGTAAATACAAAGTTCATGCTGTTAGTTGAAGAATCTCGAGCTGCCAGTATAAAAGTTCAAGTTGCTAGAGTAAATTAACTCAAGCTGCTCTGTTCAAGCTGTCAAGTGATTCAAGCTGCTCAACAGTTTCATAAACAGAAAGTGCTGATATTCAGGAAAAGATATCTACACGAAGATTCCAGCATATCTACTATCAGAGAAGTCATAGTCCTTCAAGGAAACAAATCAAGAAGCAATATAAATACATAGAATAGGTCTTTCTATTGTATAGGAGTTTTTCTGCATATTCAAGTTTGTAATTGCTTTTTGTTTAAGTTTTCATAAGCCTCTAAGGTTGTAAAACCCTAAGAACAATTTGTGTTCTTCGTCTAATCAAACAGATTAGAGGTGATTGTAATCATTGAAATCAGCAATACAAGCAGTTTTGATTATTTCTTTTGTTTATTTGTTATTCATTCTGAAAGCTTTTGTTAAAATAATTGAGTGTTATTCCGCAAACTTCTTAATTAAACTTTGATTCAAAGCAAGATTATTGATTTATACTCTGATAATTTCAAATCAGTTAGTCTTGGTTAATCAGTTTCAGATCCTGACAAGTGGTATCAGAGCCACAGGTCGTTCTTTGTTTTTCAAAGTCGAAAGCTTTCTTTTAAATTTTTTAATCTTTTGCAATGGAATTTGAAAATAGCAGCAGTGGATCTGGGCAAGGACTCGAAGTGCCTATGCTCAAGCCCACTGAGTTTGAAATGTGGAAACTCAGGATTCAACAGCATATTCAATTCATTGATTATGCCATATGGGAAGCTGTTGAATTTCCTCCTGTAGTTGATCCAGAACTTGATGATGAGGGAAAACCAGTCAAAACTCCTCCAAAAACTGAACTCGAAAGAAAGGCTAGAATGAATAAAGTGAAAGCTCTTACACTTTTACAAATAGCCATTCCTAATGCTTATCAACATCAGTTCAAAAAGTTTTATACTGCTCATTCTCTTTGGAATGCATTAGAGAAAAGATTTGCTGGTAATGCCAGTACCAAGAGAAATCAAAAGGATCTTTTAAAACAGCAGTATGAGATCTTTTCTGGTGGTAAGAATGAAAACCTTACTCAAATCTTTGACAGGTTCAACAAACTGATCACTGAACTGGAAAGTGCAAAAGTCAGCCTGGATCAAGATGAAGTCAACAGAAAGTTTCTTAGATCTCTTGGAGAAGAATGGACAGTTTATGCTGCACAATGGAGAACAAAAGACACTCTTGATGAGATAGAACTGGATGATCTGTACAACAGTCTGAGAGTGTTTGAGACTAAGATTGATACTAAAAAGAAATCCTTTTCTTATAATCACAATACTGCTCTTCTGTCTTCTGAAAAATCTAATGGCAGTGATTCCTTTTCAGGTGGTGATGGCAACTCTACTGAAGCTCACTATGAAGCCTTTATTACAAATGATGGACTGTTTGCTCTAAATGCTGAAGATTTAGAACAGATTCATCCAGATGATCTTGAAGAGATGGATTTGAAGTGGCAACATGCAATGCTGACCATGAGGGCCAAAAGGTTTCTTAAAAGAACTGGAAGGACCAACTTTCAAGCCAGAACAGAAGGCAAACCAGCCTTTGATAAGACAAAAGTTGAGTGTTACAAGTGCCATAAACTTGGTCACTTTGCCAGAGAATGCAGATCTCAAAGTCAACAATCAACAAGGCCTCAACAGGCTAATCAGGCTTCATCATCACAAGCACTTGTCTCTCAAGAAGACAATGTGTTTGTTGGGAAATAGTTTAAGTATATTCAAGATGTTAGTTAGACTTCTCAGACTGTTAGTAGTTTTTAAATGTAAATACAAAGTTCATGCTGCTAGTTGAAGAAACTCGAGCTGCTAGTGTAAAAGTTCAAGCTGCCAGAGCAAAACAACTCAAGCTGCTCTGCTCATGCTGTCAAGAGATTCAAGCTGCTCAACAGTTTCAGAAACAGAAAGTGTTGATTTTCAGGAAACGATATCTACGTGAAGATTCCAGCATATCTACTATCAGAGAAGTCATTATTCGTCAAGGAAACATATCAATAAGCAATATAAATACATATAATAGGTCTTTCTATTGTATAGGAGTTTTCTGCATATTTTTGAGTCTGTAATTGCTTTATTGATAGAGTTTTCATAAGCCTCTAAGGTTGTAAAACCCTAAGAACAGTCTGTGTTCTTCGTCTAATCAAACAGATTAGAGGTGATTGTAATAGTTGAATTCAGCAATACAAACAGTCTTGATTAATTCTTGTGTGTTTATTCATTATTGATACTGAAAGTTTTTGTTAAAATAATTAAGTGTTGTTCCGCAAACTTCTTGATTAAACTTTGATTCAAAGCAAGATTATTGATTTATACTCTGATAAATTCAAATCAGTTAGTCTTGGTAATTCATATTTAGATCCTGACAAGTGGTATCAGAGACAGGTTTGTCAAACCAGGTTGTTCAAATCAGGTTTTTCAAACCAGGTTACTCTTTGTTTTTCAAAGTAAAAAACTTTCTTTTAAATTTTTAATTGTTTTGCAATGGAATTTGAAAATAGCAGCAGTGGATCTGGGCAAGGACTCAAAGTGCCTATGCTCAAGCCCACTGAGTTTGAGATGTGGAAACTCAGGATTCAACAACATATTCAATTCATTGATTATGCCATATGGGAAGCTATTGAATTTCCTCCTGTAGTTGATCCAGAACTTGATGATGAGGGAAAACCAATCAAAACTCCTCCAAAAACTGAACTTGAAAGGAAGGCTAGAATGAATGAAGTGAAAGCACTTACACTTTTACAAATAGCCATTCCTAATGCTTATCAACATCAGTTTAAAAAATTTTATACTGCTCATTCTCTTTGGAATGCCTTAGAGAAGAGGTTTGCTGGTAATGCCAGTACCAAGAGAAACCAAAAGGACCTCTTGAAACAGCAGTATGAAAACTTTTCTGGTGGCAAGAATGAAAACCTTACTCAAATCTTTGACAGGTTCAACAAACTAATAAGTGAACTGGAAAGTGCAAAGGTTAATCTGGATCAAGATGAAGTCAACAGAAAGTTTCTCAGATCTCTTGGAGAAGAATGGACAGTCTATGCTGCACAATGGAGAACAAAAGACACTCTTGATGAGATAGAATTGGATGATCTGTATAACAGTTTAAGAGTGTTTGAGACTGAGATTGATGCTAAAAAGAAATCCTTTTCTTATAATCACAACACTGCTCTTCTGTCTTCTGAAAAATCTAATAACTGTGATTATTTTTCAGGTAGTGATGGCAATTCTGCTGAAGCTCACTATGAGGCTTTTGTTGCCAATGATGGTTTATTTGCTCTAAATGTTGAAGACTTGGAACAAATTCATCCAGATGATCTTGAAGAGATGGATTTAAAGTGGCAACATGCAATGCTGACCATGAGAGCCAAAAGATTTCTGAAAAGAACTGGTAGGGCCAACTTTCAAACCAAGACAGAAGGCAAACCATCTTTTGATAAATCAAAAGTGGAATGCTATAAATGTCATAAGATTGGTCACTTTGCCAGAGAATGTAGATCTCAAGGTCAACAGCCATCAAGAACTTCACAGCCCATTCAAACATCATCATCAACAGCACTTGTCTCTCAAGAAGACAATGTGTTTGACTGGAGTGATCAGACAGAGGAAGAATTTCAAAATCAAGCACTTATGGCAGAAACATCAAATGTCTCATCCACTGAACTTCCCTCTAAGGTAAATTCTAAAATCTGCTCTCAATCATGCAAAATTATGGTTAAAAAGTACAGAGATCATAATGAGAGCATGTGCAAAACTCTAGCCAAGATGGAAGAAAGGAGATATGAATACATGCAAGCCATAGAAGATCTGGAAAAACAGATTAATGATTATAAGGATAATGAGATTCAAATGGGGTATGATAGAACCTATCATGAGTGGGAGAAAAAGGAGCTAAATAAGAAAATAGAATCTCTGAATAAAAAGGTAGAAGTGACTGAACAAAAGGTGTTTGAGGCTAATAAGAAACTAGAATCTGTAAACATAGATCTAGGAAACTTCAAGTTAGCAAATCAAAAGCTGGAACACCTAATGGAAGTCCAATTTAAAGATAGAGTGAAATCTCAGGTCAATCCCAAAGAAGGAATAGGATACAGAGCTACTCCACCTCCATACAATAACAAGTACATTCATCCAATGAGTGAGGTTGCTGACAGACTTGTCAATGAACCACTAGATGAGTCTATGACTATTGTAGATCCTATCCTTGATAACAGTCCTGAATTAAAGGAAGATAAGAGTCAAAATAGAGACTGTGACACAATGAGTGCACCTATAGAGGTCCAAGCTCCCAGTAAGAAAGGAAAGGAGAAGATGAGTGTCTGCAATGCTACTCCACAAGTTTCTGTACATTCTAACTGTAACACTGCATCTTCATCAAAAGGAAATAAAAGAGGTAAAACTGTTTCTATCTGCACATGCCAAAAGCATGGTGTTCAAAAGTTTCCTAAACAACAGCAGGTAAGAGGAAATCAGAGAAACAAGAACCAGAAATTGACAGAAAAGTCTGGTTCTCCAATTCAAACTGTCAAAAGGTGTTTTCACTATGGAAGGAAGAATCACTTAGCCAAGGATTGTTTTTATAAACCAGCTGTTGCAAAACAGACTGTGCATCACACCAGATCAAATCCTATTCAGGCAAAACACTCAAAGGTGAAACCTTCCACATCAGTTCCAAAGAAAACAGTTGATCACAGGTTTTTAAAAGTTAATAAAAAGCAGTCCACACATCAAAAACAAGCTTTGGCAAAGCCTAAATCAAATTTTAAACAAATATGGTGTGTCAAGGACAAATCTGATGCTCAAACTGCTAATGCAAAAGATCAGACTGCTAAGTCAAAATCTGATGCTGTCAGTGCAAAAACTGAAACTGTTAGCACTACAAACACAGCTCAAGCTGCTGAGCATCAATCTGGAACTGCTAGTGAACCATCTGAGACTGTTAGAAGAAAAGATGATCAAAATAATTGGATACCTCATATAATCAACAAATACTCTCCAAAGACTCCATCAGTAGATCTTACTAAATATAAGAAGTCAAAAACAGTATTTATTTATGTCAATGTACAAGGCCAACCCAAAACCAATTTGGTTTGGGTTTACTCCACTACTAACTAAGCTGTTATTTGTGCAGGGCAACCACAGGTCTCCTCATAGAACAAGATGGCATCTTGACAGTGGATGCTCTAGGCACATGACAGGCAACTCTGAATGCTTGTCAAATTTCAAAGGTTTTGATGGAGGTTTTGTTGCATTTGGGGGCAACTCAAAAGGAGGTAAGGTTACAGGTAAAGGTACTGTTAATGCAGGCAACATGACATTCCATGATGTTTTGTATGTTGAACAGCTTAAGTACAATTTATTAAGTGTCTCTCAAATCTGTGACAAACAAAACATTGTTCTGTTCACGGATTCTGAGTGCATTGTTCTTTCAAAAGATTTCAAAGTTCCTGAAAATCATGTTTTACTAAGAACACCAAGAAAGGACAATGTTTACTGCCTGGACACAGATCTTTTATCTAAATCAAATACTTTAAGCTGTTTAATATCCAAAGCATCATCAAATGAGTCTGCTCTTTGGCATAGAAGGATGTGTCACATGAACTTCAAGTCCATGAATGATTTAGTTAAAAAGAATCTGGTCAGAGGCTTACCACAAAAGGAGTTCAATTGTGATGATCATTGTGTAGCATGCCTTAAAGGTAAGCAACACAAAACTTCTCATAAGACCAAAGAAGTAAATTCAA
>JAANYP010001523.1:212633-285608 GCA_020465985.1 Centrapalus pauciflorus
AAGTGAAAATTTCCACAGCAGCTCCAAAGAGAACAGTTGATCACAGATTCTCAAAAATTAACAAAAAACAGTCCACACATCAAAAACAAGTTTTGGCAAAGCCAAAATCAAGTTTTAAACAAATATGGTGTGTCAAGGACAAATCTGTTGCTCAAACTGCTAATGCAAAAGATCAGACTGCTAAGTCAAAATCTGATGCTGTTAGTGCAAAAACTGAAACTGTTAGCACTACAAACACAGCTCAAGCTGCTGGGCATCCAACTGGAGCTGCTAGTGAATCATCTGAGACTGTCAGAAGAAAAGATGATCAAAATAGTTGGATACCTCAGATTATCACTAAATACTCTCCAAAGACTCCATCAGTAGATCTCACCAAATATAAGAAGTCAAAAACAGTTTTTAGTTATGTCAATGTACAAGGCCAACCCAAAACCAATTTGGTTTGGGTTTACTCCACTACTAACTAAGCTGTTATTTGTGCAGGGCAACCACAGGTCTCCTCATAGAACAAGATGTCATCTGGACAGTGGATGCTCTAGGCACATGACAGGCAATTCTGAATGCTTGTCAAATTTCAAAGGTTTTGATGGAGGTTTTGTTGCATTTGGAGGCAACTCAAAAGGAGGTAAGGTTACAGGTAAAGGTACTGTTACATTCCATGATGTTCTGTATGTTGAACAGCTTAAGTACAATTTATTGAGTGTCTCTCAAATCTGTGACAAACAAAACATTGTTCTGTTCACAGATTCTGAGTGCATTGTTCTTTCAAAGGATTTCAAAATTCCTGAAAATCTTGTTTTACTTAGAACACCAAGAAAGGACAATGTTTACTGCCTGGACACAGCTCTCTTGACTAAATCAAATACTTTAAGCTGTTTAATATCCAAAGCATCATCAAATGAGTCTGCTCTTTGGCATAGAAGGATGTGTCACATGAACTTCAAGTCCATGAATGCTTTAGTTAAAAAGAATCTGGTAAGAGGATTACCACAAAAGGAGTTCATTTGTGATGATCATTGTGTAGCATGTCTTAAAGGTAAGCAACACAAAACTTCTCATAAGGCCAAAGAAGTAAATTCAATCTCATCTGTTCTTCAGTTGTTACATATGGATCTATTTGGTCCAACATCTGTTTTGAGTTTGAATAAAAGGGCATACTGTTTAGTCATTGTTGATGATTTCACCAGATTTACTTGGGTTTACTTTCTTAGGTCCAAAGATGAAACTGCTGAGCTAGTTAAGTCTTTTATTCTTAAGATAGAAAACCAATCCAATTCCAAAGTTAAGGTGATAAGATCAGACAATGGAACTGAATTTAAAAATCAAATTCTAAACAGTTTCTGTGAGTCCAAAGGCATTGCTAGACAATATAGTGCACCAAGAACACCACAGCAAAATGGTGTAGCTGAAAGAAAGAATAGAACATTAATTGAGGCTGCTAGAACAATGCTAGCTGATTCAAATCTGCCAATGACTTTCTGGGCAGAAGCTGTTAATACAGCCTGTTATGTTCTAAATAGGGTTCAAGTTGTCCAATCTCAAGGAAAAACTCCCTATGAGTTATTCCATAACAGAAGTCCCCTAATAGCTTTCTTCAAGCCTTTTGGATGCCCATGTACTATTCTTCACACTAAGACTCACTTAGGGAAGTTTGAGAGTAAGGCTGAAGAAGGATTCTTTGTAGGATACTCAACTCAAAGCAAAGCCTATAGAGTATACAACAATGTGTCTAAAACAATTGAAGAAAGTGCCAATGTTGAATTTAATGAAAATACTGCTAATATCAAAGGCACTGGTCCTGATTGGTTGTTTGATTTAGATTCACTAACAAATTCTCTGAGCTTTGTTGAGTATACTGCAGAAGCTGATGCATACAGGGTTGAAGCTGCTAACACAAATTCTTATGCTGCCAATACAATTTCTGATGCTGTTGGCACAAAGTTTCAGACTGCTGCAGATTCAACAGGTTGGGATGACTTCACCACTCTACCACTTCTGTCTTGTGATCCTCCAGGGGTCCTGAATGATACAAATCCAGACACTGAAGTGTCACTCCAAAGTTCTGAAAGAACAGCTCCAACACAACAGGAAACAGTCCCAGATTCAAGTCAAGCTGTTTCAGAAACTGAACCATTCACTGGTTCTGATGGAGATGATACAAACCTTGGAACTTCCTTTCAAACAGAGAGAGAGCCCACACTAAGAGTTCATAAGTATCACCCTCTCCATCAAATACTGGGTGATCCAAGCACTCCTGTTCAAACAAGGAAGATGGTTCACAATGAGACTGCTGCTGCTGAACAAGCAGTTCCAGAATTCAGTCTAGCTGCTTTTGAACATGCCTGTTTCATGTCTCAACTAGAACCCAAAAAGGCATCAGAAGCACTAAAAGATTCATCCTGGATTGAAGCTATGCAAGAAGAGCTTTTACAGTTCAAAATTCAGAATGTATGGACTCTGGTGGATCTTCCTAAAGGTAAGAGAGCAATAGGTACAAGATGGGTGTTCAGAAACAAGAAGGATGAGAGAGGGATAGTCATCAAGAACAAAGCAAGACTAGTAGCACAAGGGTACACTCAAGAAGAAGGAATAGATTATGATGATGTCTTTGCTCCAGTAGCAAGAATTGAAGCCATCAGACTATTTCTAGCATATGCAAGTTTCAAAGGCTTTAAAGTGTATCAAATGGATGTTAAGTCTGCTTTCCTGTATGGGACAATTGAAGAGGAAGTGTATGTGTGTCAACCTCCTGGTTTTGAAGACTACAAGTATCCAGACAGGGTGTACAAGCTAGACAAAGCTCTCTATGGTCTTCACCAAGCCCCCAGAGCATGGTATGACACACTGTCATCATATCTTCTACAGAATGGATTCAAGAGAGGCACTCTGGACAAAACACTTTTCACTAAATCCATCAAAGCTGAGATTCTTCTTGTCCAAATCTATGTTGATGACATCATCTTTGGCTCAACTAATGATAGTTTGTGCAAAGATTTTGAGGCCCTAATGCACAAAAAGTTTCAAATGAGTTCAATGGGGGAACTCACATTCTTTCTAGGGCTGCAGGTTAAACAGAAGCCTACTGGTCTATTCATAAGTCAATCAAAGTATGTCAAAGACATATTGGAAAAGTTTGGCTATCAAGACACAAAGGTTGCAAGCACTCCAATGGATCCTCATAAACAGCTCCATACAGACAAAGATGGCATAGATGTGGATATTCATCTATACAGATCCCTTATAGGATCTCTCATGTATCTAACATCTTCAAGACCTGATATTATGTTTGCTGTCTGTGTGTGTGCTAGGTTTCAATGCTCTCCAAAGGATTCTCACTTGGTTGCTGTTAAAAGAATCTTTAGATATCTTAAAGGCCAACCACATTTAGGCTATGGTATCCTAAAGACTCTCCTTTTGAACTAACTGCTTATTCTGACAGTGACTATGGTGGTTGCAACATTGACAGGAAATCCACAACTGGTGGATGTCAATACTTAGGAGCAAGACTGGTCTCTTGGCAATGCAAAAAGCAAACAACTGTCTCCACATCATCCACTGAAGCAGAATACGTAGCAGCTGCAAGCTGCTGCTCCCAGGTAATGTGGATTCAAAATCAGCTAAGAGACTATGGTATGAATTTCTTATCCACTCCTATTTATATTGACAATTCAAGTGCAATTAGCATTGTGCAAAACCCAGTGAAATTCCCAAAAACCAAGCATATAGAAATCAGGTTTCACTTCATCAGAGATTGTAATGAAAAGAAGTTAATCCAAGTTACCAAAATACATACAGATGATCAGCTAGCTGATCTATTTACAAAACCTTTTGATGTGGGAAGGTTCACTTTCCTAATATCAAATATTGGTATGGTAAACATGGATTAATTGGTTTTCATTATTATCGACTCAGTATGCTAATTTAAGGGGGAGACACTGTTCCATTGAAAAGTTGCACAATTTTACACTAACAGCATGAGTATTTTCTCATGCTGCTAGTTCATTTTCTCGGACTGCTAGTTATTTTCACTTGATCTGTCAAAGTGTGCAGGGTATTTGGGTAATTTTTCAAATGTGTGCGCGGGACCCAACCTTTTCGAAACCTTTAAAGGTCCCGGTTTCGTTCAGTTGTAACTACCAGTTACATATTCTTCTTCCACGGCCTTCTGCTTTCTCTCTGAACGAATCACACATTCTTCTTTCAAACCCTACAACCATCGTTTGTTCATCCATGGAGATCGTAAAAGAGCATAACTGCCTCCCATACACCCTAAAACACTCTGAACTTCAACCGTTTCATACAATGATGGATTTCCTCAGGCACTCCCATATTCATTATGCCCTAACCATAAACCCTACTATATACATCTCCCATATAGAACAGTTTTGGAACCATGCATCTGTTCAAACCATCAATGGAGTGCCTACTCTCATATCCAAGATTGATGGAACTGTCATCAATATCACTGAGGAATCCATCAGACATCACTTGCATCTTCAAGATGCCTCAGGTATAACCGACCTATCCCTTCAAGCTTTACATTTTGGTCTTCAAAATATTGGTTATAGGGGCCCTGCTGATTCTTTTACTTTTCTTAAGGCACATTTTTCTCCTAAATGGAAATACCTTGTGCACATTATTCAGCAATGTTTAAGCCCCAAAAGAACTGGTTGGTCTGAGTTTTCTTCAAATATTGCCACTGCCTTAGTGTGCTTTTCTACTGGCCAACAGTTCAATTTTTCTAACATGATTTTTCAGGGGATGTTAAGGCATCATTCCCTAAAGAATGGGAAATTTTTGATGTATCCTAGGTTTTTGGCAGAAATTATTGCACACACCTGCACATCTTCACATTTACATAAACGGATACATGTTTCCCATAGGCACTCATTGTCTTCAATCAAAAGGCTGATAAAGCCAAGTGTCAATTTTGTCAGTGTAGATGTTCCATTGCCCTCTGCAATGGTGAACATCATTCCAAGAAACAGAGGAGAGGGGCCTGAGCAGACACAGCCCAACATTCCTGCTTCACCCCCAGGACCCCAACCCACTCCTCATGATACACAAATTCCTTCTGATTCTTTTTTACAGCCAACACGCCCACTCAGAAACATATACAAAAGAAAAAGGGGACCAGGAGCTCCTTCCTCCTCCTCCCATTAGCAAGAGCCATATATCCCTGTGCAGGAGGATACTCCTGCATAGCATATCCAAAGGGAACCACTAGAGGAAACTCCCATCCTCACTCAGGAGGTGAACATCTCTTCAGAGATGGTTCATATGGGTTCTGTGGCTGCCACTACTGATGTCTCTGCACAAGAGGCACAGGACAGTGCCAACATAGCTAAGACCACGCCCATGGCAACAACAAGTGTGCAAACACAAGCTGGAAGTCCCCAGAACCAAGAACAGAGGGGCCCAGAGGTTTCTACTTCTGGTATTAATGTCAGTGATAGATCACAAGCACCACAGGTGTTTTCTGATCTTGAGACTAGTCTGCAACTCATGCTTTTGACGGATCCCAAGCTGAAACCTGTTGTAGCTATGTTGGAATACCAAATGTCCATCATTGCTGCACAGGGTGCACAAATAATGGCCCTAAAGCAATCAGAAATGGCTCAAAATCAGAGGATGGATTATCTTCATAAGGGGTTTACCCTTTACGGAAATAAGCTCATTCAATTAGAGCGTTTGATTCAAACCCAAGGGGCAAAGGTTGTAGGTCCTTCTGACCAAACCAATGCTTCCAAAAAGGGGGAGAATCAGGAGGTTCCCAAATCAGTCCAAGCAGCTCCAACAACAACAACAGTCCAAGTAGCATCAACAGTTCCAGTTTCTAGGCTAGCAGTCCCAACAGCTTCTCAAGCTGTTAGCCTAGAAACTCAAGCTGCTCCTTCAAAAGTCACTGGAATTGTGATCAGAGAAGGAATTCAAGCTCCATCAAGTACAGTCCAAGCAACATCCTCTTCTGTAAAAGACAAGGGCAAGGGCATTCTTATTGAATCTCCAAAGCACAAATTCTCCTCCAAAGAAGCCCAGATTGCCTTTGATGCTGAAGTTGCCAAACAGGACAAAGAATTGGATCAGCAAGCCCAAACCCCAATGGATGATGATGAGACCTTAGGTGACTACCTAAAGGGGTTTGTGGTCAAGCAAGGAGCAAGGAAAAGAAAGATGCCAACAGGGCATTCCAAGGCTGAGCATAGAAGATTTCTTATCAATTTTGCCTTTGCAGCAGGTATTCCAAAGAAAATGGCTCAGTCCATGTCTACTGAAAGGCTGCAGGAGATTCATGATTAGGAGATGGACAAAAGACAGAGAACACAAGTCTCTCCAAAAGCTCAACCATCCCAAGAAGTCCAACCATCATCCCAATCAGTCCAAGCTGAAGCTGGTGCCAGTGCACCTGCTCCCACTGATCAAGCAGTTGTCTCTATTCCTTCATCGGTTAAAAGGGTGCTCTTTGAGCAACAACTACAAAAGGCTATGGAGATAGAGAAGCTGATTGATCAGCATGATTTTACAAAGCCTCAAATCGACTACTGGTTTGCTAAGTCACTGGATGACCGTGACTTGAGAATTAAGTTTGTGATAAGAAGAGAGTCTGGTCCTGAAGAAGAGTATGATACTTTTTGGCAAATAGTTCAAAAGTTGACCAGAGATGAGCTGATAACGATGCACAACATTGGGTCTGTATCACAAGTTAGATCTGCTCTACCATAAGTGAAGCAAGTAATTAAAGATCTAAAATCAATTGTTGACCCTGAATCTGCAAGGAAAGAAATAGAGGATGGTGTGAAGAAGGGGAAGAAGGTCAAGCAAGTTGATCTGTTTGTCAAGTCCAGGACTTACAGAATCAAATTCACAGATGGATCTGGTATGTTCTTTAATCTTGAATTCTATGATCTTCCAAAGAATATACTACTCCAGATGAAGTCTGTCAGAATATCTTGTGATAGAGATGAGCTAAAGAGAGAATTTTTGAAGGCTATAGATCATAAACTTGCACAGTTGTAAGTTTTGGAAGCCTTTGTTTGTAAATAACAGTTTACTTATTCATTTCCAATTCTTGTATAGAACTTAAAGTCTTGTGTAAAGAATTTAAGTTAGGGGGAGATTGTTGGGAAATAGTTTAAGTACATTCAAGCTGTTAGTTAGACTTCTCAGACTGTTAGTAGATTTTTCATGTAAATACAAAGTTCATGCTGCTAGTTGAAGAAACTCGAGCTGCCAGTGTAAAAGTTCAAGCTGCCAGAGCAAAACAACTCAAGCTGCTCAGTTCATGCTGTCAAGAGATTCAAGCTGCTCAACAGTTTCATAAACAGAAAGTGCTGATTTTCAGGAAAGATATCTACACGAAGATTCCAGCATATCTACTATCAGAGAAGTCATAGTCCTTCAAGGAAACAAGTCCAAAAAGCAATATAAATAGACAGAATAGGTTTTCTATTGTATAGAAGTTTTCTGCATATTTTGAGTCTGTAATTGCTTTGTTGATTAAGTTTTCTTAAGCCTCTAAGGTTGTAAAACCCTAAGAACATTCTGTGTTCTTCGTCTAATCAAAACAGATTAGAGGTGATTGTAATCATTGAATTCAGCAATACAAACAGTCTTGATTACTTCTTATGTTTTACGCTTCATTGGTTCTGAAAGTTTTTGTTAAAATAATTAAGTGTTATTCCGCAAACTTCTTAATTAAACTTTGATTCAAAGCAAGATTATTGATTTATACTCTGATAAATTTCAAATCAGTTAATCTTGGTTATTCAGTTTTAGATCCTGACAGAGTAGGCATTTGCTGTAGAGCTCTTGAATTGTTTCGATTATAAGGCATTTCCGATTGATATCCCTGAGCTCTACCTGGTGTTTGATGTCTTACAGGAGTGTGGGACCTAACCGGAGTGTAAGCTCTGCTAGGTGTAGTACTCCTATTATTCTGTTGCGGTCCTGACCTAGATTGATTAGAGACTCTATTTGGTGAATTAGTCCTAATCACCTCTTTGGGTCGACCTGACACAGGTGTTTGTTTCACAGTAGATTTTGGTGCGGCTTGCACAGTTTTCTCGGTATGATGAGAACTACTTGTGCTTGCAACACTTGTAGAAGACTTATGTTGTTCCGGCTTTCCAGTCTTAGGTGTAGAGTCTACTTTCCTATGTGGAAAACTAGAAGCAACATGTCCCCTTTCATGACATCTAAAGAAAGACATTTTATCAATCGACTTCTTTTGTGTGCCCTTTGACTTAGGTGTCTCACTAGTGTCTGATTCTTTTGTCTCAGCTATAGTGACTGGTTCTTCCCCTTGATCATTAAAGTCAATTTTGGCTTTTCCTACAGGCAGATCACTAGAGGATGACACAAATGTGACCTTCTTGATCTTTACATTATTACTAGTCACCTTAGCTTCGTTATCCTTAACAATTTCAGACACAGGTTCATGTATTTCCTCTGATTCAACTGAATTTTCAGTTTTCTCTTTAGAGGCTGAGGGACATAGTTATCGTTGAAAGGTGGAGGATTCTCATGATACCCTAGACCTACAGGTTTCTTAGACTGACGCTGTGCATCTAAGATCTTCCCTAGGTTGAGTGATGAGTTCCTAAACTTTTCCAGTTTACTATTCGCCTCAGCTACCTTAACCTTAGAGTCAGCTAGCTCTACTTCTTTGATTTTAAGCTCTTTGGTCAATGCCTCAACATGCTCATACATCGGTTCTAATGTAACACACTGTTCGCTCAGCTTAACCTTTAGAACTATGACATCTTGTGCATCGACTTAAGCTTATTCCTTAGGTCTTCCTTTATATCTAATAGGCTAGCATTGTCTGATTTTAAAGATTCATTTTGAGCATATATTGTCTGATGTGATTCCAGTACTAAATTTAACCTATCGTTTGATGTAGCACCCAAAGCACATAAATCACGGAAAATAGATATGTTCAGAATTAACTTGGCGTGATCAGATTCCACATTGGCCATCTTGGCGGCGAACTCCAGAATCGTCTGATCTTCTGACTTTTCTACCAACATCGGACTGCTTGCATTCTGATTGTTGTCCACTGTCTTCTCCTATGCTCCATCACTTCCAGTCTCGGTTACTTCAGCCATAAAGGCTCTAGCATTCGACTCTGGATGTGTACTCCAGTCATAAGTTCCATCAAGCTGTCTGTCTGATGTGACATTGGATAACAGACTAGCTATATTCGCCTGACTGGTGGAACTACGGAGCAGATATCTCCCTTGAGATTGATTCTGGTGCTGTTTCTGGTAGTTTTCTACTTTCGGTCTCTGACACTCTCTAGCGAAGTGTCCTAACCCTTGGCAGTTGTAGCACCGAACTTTGGATTTATCAAACTCAATCTTGTTGTTACTGACGTTGAGATTTCTGCCAGTCCTTTTGATGAACCTCTTCACTCGTTGAGTCACCATGGCAAGTTGCCATTGCATATCCATCTCCTCTAAATCATCAGGATCTACCTGATCGTAATCCTCATCCCAAAGCGCAGGATTGTTGATTTTACCCTGAACACAATTGTCGTAGGCGGCCACAAATGAAGCCAACAGATTCAGATGGCCTTCAGCTGATTTTGCGCTCATCGGCATCTTTGAATAGCTCTGAGATGTAGATATAGATGGAGGCTGAGTTTGCTTTTCTTCTGGTCTAGAAAACCCTAAGAAAGCCCGACTCACTGAGTCTTCTGATTCAACCGGTGTCGATGTTTCCCTAGAAACGAATGTTGTAGCCGTCTTCGAATCAGTTGCCCCTGAAGGTTTTGATTTCCCAAAGTACATATCCGGATCTTGAACTTGTTCATAATCCCTTTCCTTCTTCAGAAACTCAAAGTGATAGGCCCTCAGCATTCCTATGACACTATCTAGGGTTAGAGTATAGATCTGTCTTCATCATGCTTTATCAGCGCCACATACATCTCCCATTTGACTGGCAAAGCATCTAGAATCTTGTTAATTTTCTCTGTTTCACTATACTCCACATCGTGCCTGTCTAACTCAGTCAATAAGTGATAGAATCTCGTGATTGTCTCATCCAGCTTTTCATTCTTCAAAGCTCTGAAGATTGCAAACTGCTGATTGAGCATTTCCATTCTATTCTTCCTGACCCTAGGATTTCCCTCACACCTTTTCTCCAAAGCATCCCAAAGCTCTTTCGCTGTCTTTTGGTTGTGAAATGTGTGCAGGATCTCCTGAGGTAAAGCCATCCAAATGATAGCAAATGCCCTGTTCTCGGCTTCGTAAAGCTTTTTATCATCGTCCTTCATCTTTGAATATGGCACAACCTTTTGTCGTCCTTCAATCTCTGCCGTAGGTGGAATGTATTCTTCGTCTATACAAATCCACATTCGCATATCATTAAATCTAGCGAAGTCGGCGAACCTATCCTTCCACCAATAGTAATCCTCCAATTTCATCAACTTAGGTGGAGAATTCGCTTTTCCGACCACGTGATCCATCTCAATGAACTTCTGTAGACTTGTCATTGTTTCAAATATTTTTGAATTCAAACTGAATTAATTTAATTCGAAATTAATTTAAATTAACTTTTTCGAATTTTAGTAAATTCGAATGTAATTAATTTTAAATTTGTTTGGAATTAAATTCAAAATTAAGTTTGAAATCAAACTAAATTCGAAATTAATGGCAAATTCGAAGGCGTAACTAAAGTCGAATGTCCTATATTCGAATTTATACTAAACTCGAATTCTGAGTAGATTCGATATGGCCAAAGTCGAATCAACCGTAATGAACTTCGAAAGGAGCGTATTTTCTGTGAAACTCGAAAATTGAGTAAACCCTAATACCCCCTTAATAAACTCGAGCGCCGCAAGTTCGAAAACCGGCTAATACTACGAGTTTTTCAAGTTTTCAGATTAAACCAATATTTTTACATGTAAAAATATTGATTTCGATCAAAAACTTGAACTAATACAAAGTATTTTCCGATATCTTACTTGTTAAACTCGAAAAACCTCCAAAAACGTGATATTGAACCGTCCAAACGTCAAGAAACCAAGGATGTTGCTTATGAACACGAAGAACACGAAGAACACCCCAATGTCTCTGATACCACTTGTAAGGTCTTGCTCTCACGGATCTATGTCGACGCGACACCTTCAAACGAGTGCGGAATCCTCGTTAGCGGCTTGACGGTAAGATCACACACACCGAAACACGGAGACTATAACGGTGATAGACCAACAACCTTGAACGCCCCGACACGATGATTCTCTCCGAAACTACTCTCTGAAAGCTTGCAAGTTCGAGATCGCCTTTGCTTAATTACTCTCTGAAATTCTGCAAAAGTCTAATAATTAATCGAATTAACCCTTAATTATACTGACAGATTCGAGTTTGTCTAGGACAAATTCGAATCTGTCCCAAGGCCCATTCGAATTTGTCCTCAATGACAAATTCGAATTTACCTCAAATTCGAACTTCTACATTCACACTTATGTTTGAACTTATGTTTTATTTTATGTTTGAATTTATCTTTGAACTTTATGTTTGAACTTTTTGTAATACATTACACCAAGTTCAAACATACAAACAATGAATATCAAACTGTTGGTACACCTTGTGTGACGATAGCAGTCTAGGTGACTTAACATTGTGGTTCAAGTAATATTAAAAGTATTAGATATTATCGAGTATTTGACATAAGTATTTATATATCTTTGATAGTTATTGATTGTATGGTTGAACTTGATGTAATGAATTACAGGAAGTTCAAACATAAAGATCAAAGATAAATTCAAACATAAGTTAAAAACTTAAGTTTCAATACTAAGTTACATATGTGAAAGAGTAAATTCGAATTCACTAAGGACGAGATTCGAATCTATGACAGATTCGAATGTGTCCCTTAAGCAGATTCGAATGTACATCATAAGGTAGTTTCGAGAGTGTCACGGGGACAAACTCGAATGGGCCTTTGGCCTGATTCGAGTTTGGCCCATGGCAGACTCGAATAAGCCTCTATAATTAGGAATAGACTCGAATCATTAAGGGACTTTTTGCAGAATTCGAAAAAGATTAAGCAAAAGGCGATTTCGAATTTATCAGTGTTTTTAGTGTTGTTTCGGAGAAAATCAATTAGTAGGTGTGTCCGTCGTCGTTCGTACAGCTTGTT
Source organism: Centrapalus pauciflorus (assembly GCA_020465985.1). Lineage (NCBI taxonomy): Eukaryota > Viridiplantae > Streptophyta > Magnoliopsida > Asterales > Asteraceae > Centrapalus > Centrapalus pauciflorus. The sequence continues at coordinate 224,778 of JAANYP010001523.1, forward strand.
GATAGTCTCCGTGTTCCGTGTGAGAGTTGTTTCCGTCAACCCGTTAACGAGGATTCCGCACTCGTTGACGGTCTCGCGTCTAGATAGATCCGTAGTGTGTAAACCTTACAAGTGGTATCAAAGCCTACGGGGTGTTCTTAGTGTTCTTCGTGTTCATAAAGATACATCTTAGGTTTCTTGACGCTTTTGGACAGTTAATCTCTCCAGTTTTCGTATTTTTCGGGTTGTTCGAGCTTATCAAATTGGGATACGGGAAATACTTTGGTATTTTTCACGTTTTTGATAGAAATCAATATTTTTCTTTGTAAAAATATTGATTTAATCTGAAAAACGTTAAAAAAATCCAAGTATTAGCCGTTTTTCGAGTTTGCGGCGCTCGAATCTGTGAGGAGTGATTAGGGTTTTTCTTAGTCTCGAGTCTAACCAAAATCCGCTCCTTTCGAGTTTGATTAAGAGAGAATTCGAGTTTAATTGATTCGACTTTGCTTCGAGTTTGGACTATAGTCGAACAGGGATTCGAATTTGCTGGGTATTCGAGTTTGTCTTGACCTTCGACTTTGGAGCCTTTCGAATCTGTCACATGTTTCGAATTTAATTGAATTTCAGAACTTAAATCGAATTTAGTCCCAAATAGGTTTAAGGTTAATTATATTGGAATTCACCTAACAACAAATGGTTCGTCGACAAATGGGTGCTCCAGGCACATGACAGGGGAAAGAAGTCTACTTAAAGACTTCAAGGGTGGGAATCGGGGATTTGTATCATTCGCGGGAAACAAGGGAGGAACCATCACTGGTATTGGAGAAGTCACTAATGGGACGATTACATTGGATCAAGTTTATCACGTTGATAAACTGGTTCATAATCTCATTAGTGTATCTCAAATCTGTGATAGCAAGAATTCAGTGCTGTTCACTGATACTGAGGCGTTGGTGCTAAATCCGGGGTTCAATATACCTGAAGAGTGGATATTGATGAGGGCTCCAAGGAAGAACGACTTGTATATGCTCGACATGAACAAGCCTAAATCTTCGATGGGTCCAATCTGTTTATTATCTAAAGCTTCGGAGACTGAGTCGGTTTTGTGGCACAGACGCATGGCACACTTGCACCTGAGAAAGATGAATTATATTACCAAAAATGGGTTGGTGCAAGGTGTGCCTATGAAGAGTTTTCAGTTCGAGGATAAGTGTCTACCATGCAAGAAGGGTAAACAACATAAGAAGGCACACAAGTCCAAGACTCAGAATTCCATAACCTCTACATTCGATTTGTTGCATATGGATCTCTTTGGACCAATCAACAAAAGGAGTATAGGAGGTAGTTGGTATTGTTTAGTTATCACTGACGATTACTCTCGATTTTCTTGGGTTTTCTTTCTAGGTACAAAGGACGAGACGACATCCAAGCTCATCGGGTTCTTAGACCAAGTGGAGACTTCCTATGGAACACGGGTTAAAAGGCTTCGTAGTGATAATGGAACTGAATTTAAGAACATTGTAATTGGTGTATATTGCCTATCAAAGGGCATAGTGCATCAATTTAGTGCACCCTATGAGCCACAACAAAATGGGGTGGCCGAAAGAAAGAACAGAACGTTGATTGAGGCTGCAAGGACTATGCTTTCGGATTCAAAGCGTCCAACCATGTTTTGAGGGAGGCAGTGAATACCGCGTGCCATATTTTAAACCGAGTCCTTACAGTCAAATCTGTTATGAAATTTTGAATAAACGGCCACCTAATTTAACGGGCTTCGAACCGTTTGGGATACCATGTACTTTATTGAGAACAAAACATCAACCTAAGTTTGGTGAAAAGGCTGACGAAGGATACTTCCTAGGTTATGTGCCGAACTCACCAAACAAATGGGTTTTTAACAAAACAAATGGTACAGTAGAGATTGTGTATAACATTAAAGTCACAAGTTATACACATGAACCCCAAACACGTCCGGAATGGATATTTGACTATGATAAATTGTTTGAGTCATTTAACATTCCTTTGGATGAAAATGCAGGTACAATCGAAAAGGACATGGCGACGTTGAATCTGAATGACGAAGGTCATACCTTTCCGAGGACTACTTTTCAATCCGCATCCGAGCCTACTTCAACTGAAGATGGATCTCCAGAAATTACGGATTCAGAAGCACCTTCAACCGAGAATCAAACTTAAACAACAAATTCCACCTCTGAGGAAACTGTCCACGAGGAGGAAATGTAGAATCTGAGGTTGTTCCCCCATTAGGTGAAATAGGATCTAACTTAGGAGATAATCTGAGAGTTGACGAGATAGAGACATCTAGGATCAACAAGAACCATCCTATAGAAAGCATCATAGAAAATCCTAGTGAAGGTGTGAGGACTAGGAGTAGTTCAAATAACAACACTGTGTTGTTGTCGATGATAAATGACTCCGAGGCCTATCATACCAGTCTCTATTCTTGTTTCATCTCGCAAGTAGAGCCAAAAAATGTGCAAATGGCACTAAAGGATAACTCCTGGGTTGAAGCGATGCATGAAGAACTCTCTCAATTTAGGAAGCTAGAAGTGTGGGAGTTAGTTCCATTACCTCGAGGGGAAATAGCAATAGGAACCAAATGGGTTTTTAAGTGCAAAAGAGAGGATCGAGGTATAGTCACTCGCAACAAAGCTAGGTTAGTTGTAAAGGGTTTCAACCAAGAGGAGGGAATCGATTACAATGAGGTGTTTGCACCAGTAGCAAGGTTGGAAGCAATTCGTTTGTTTCTAGCTTTTGCTTCCTTCAAGGAGTTTAAGGTATATCAACTAGATGTTAAGAGTGCTTTCCTCTATGGGAAAGTGAAGGAGCTGGTGTATGTAGAACAGCCGCCCGGATTTACAGATCCAAAATATCCAGATAGAGTATATCGGTTAGATAAGGCTCTGTATGGATTGCATCAAGCACCAAGGGCGTGGTACGAGACTCTGTCAAACCATCTGTTAGAAAATGGGTTTGAAAGAGGTAGGATAGATAGTACACTGTTCGTAAAAAGAAAGGGAGACCACTTCATCTTGGTACAAGTGTACGTCGATGATATCATCTTTGGATCATCAAACGAACAAATGTGCAAGGATTTTGAGAAGGTGATGAAGTCGAAATTCGAGATGAGTGCAATGGGAGAGTTAAATTTCTTTTTGGGGTTGCAAGTTGACCAGAAGAAGGAAGGAATGTTTATCCATCAGACGAAGTATGTTTATGACATATTAGAGCGCTTCGGGATGGAAGGGACGAAACTGACAGCCCATTTCAGCACGCCGATTCAACTGAATCACAATCTCGGACCGGGTACTGAATGTGATACCGATGTGGATCTGACGTTATATCGGGCCATGATTGGATCACTTATGTATTTAACTGCTTCAAGACTTGACATCATGTTTGCTGTGTGTATTTGTGCTAGGTTTCAAGCTAATCCGAAGGAGATGCATATGAAAGCTGTGAAGCGGATTCTACGATACCTCAAGTCGAAACCGAAGCTGGGACTTTGGTATCACGCGGAGGGAGATCTAGAGTTGGAGGCGTTCACAGATTCTGACTACGGAGGATGCAGCTTGACGCGCAAATCAACTACTGGAGGTTGTCAATTCCTAGGAGGAAGACTGGTTTCCTGGCAATGCAAGAAACAGATGTCGGTAGCCGTGTCAACGTGCGAGGCCGAGTATGTTGCTGCTGGTAGTTGCTGTTCACAGGTTCTGTGGATACAACAACAATTACGGGATTACGGTTTGGCTTACACTCAAACTCCCATTAGGATAGATAACCAATCTACAATTGCTATAACAAATAATCCAGTTAAACACAGTAAAACAAAGCACATAGACATAAGGCATCATTTTATTCGAGATTGTGCTGAAAAGAACTCAATCAAATTGGTAAAAGTGGCAACGGACGATAATAATGCTGATTTATTTACCAAAGCCTTTGATAAGTCACGGTATGAATATTTGATTCAACTAAATGGAATGCGCAACCCAGAGTAAATTGACCTTAGTAGAAGTTTTATTGCCTTTTATAGCTGTAGTCTTTCTTTCTTTTTATAGTAAGTTTGCTAAATTAGGATAGTTTCTATTTTTAGTAAGTTAGTAGGTTCTATTATTTTCTTGCTATTTATTATGAAAAACAAAAAAAAAAAGAGAGAAAACCATAAAAAATTCAAAAAAAAAAAAAGAGAATATCAGAAAAAGAGTTAAGTCTTAGATGCATAGGTTCAAAGTGACGAAAATTAGCACAGTCGTTACAAACTCTAAGTGTTTAGGCTTTCACACATGATGCACCTAAAATTCTAAGTGTTATACTTTATTTTAGTTTGATGTGTTGGTAGGCATAATGCATATAGGGAGTCCCAAGGCTAATAAAATATTCAAGAAAAAGTCAAACGTGTCCCTAACTTAGATGTATGACCAATCGGTCTTAATTTTTATGTACGAGACATACAAACTTTGAGTCTAAATGAGGTATGCAAACTTTCTGGGGATGTATAGCAACATCAAATACATCTTAAAATGGAAATCATAGAAAAATCATAAGGAATTGAGAGTCAAAAACATGTAACTCTGTTGTACGTAAGTACAGACCTGTTGCCTCTGTTTTGATTCGGGTTAGCAAGATAAGTCGCTTTGTTGTACGTCGGTACAGACCTGTCACCGCTGTCTTGCTAGCTTTAAAAATAAACCTTAATTCAATCTAAGACACTTTGTTGTATGTAAATACAGACTTGTGTCCGATGTTTGTCTTTTAAAGAAAGTTTGCAAATACCAAAAAGTTAGAATCATTGTCTGTATGCCTTGATCATAAAAGTATGTCTATGTCTGAGTCACGTAAGATAATTTCATGATAAATAAAAATGCCAAGGGATATTCCGAAGTGTAGCATGTTTAAAGGGGTAAATACCAACATTCGGCTAAACGGGTATGTCAAGCCAAACAATCATAAGAATCAAAAATTCCTAAGTGTGAAAGCTTAAGTACTGAAAGTGAGTATCTGACATCGATATATGATTGAACCTTTCTTGGACTATGCTCATCAAAAATATTTAGTTAAGTGTTTAGCATAGGTTGTAAATTTTAATAATTTTAATAAGTGTAGTTTAAGTCTAAGTTACATTTTTTTTTTTGTTCAAAATTTTAAAATTTTATTTTTACTTTAATTTAATTTAATTTAATTTATTTTATTTTATTTTTAATTTACTTAGGAAAAAGGTCAAAAATTATTGAGGGTGCATTCATAGTTGAATAAAATAAACATTGCGTGAAAATCTTGTGCTTAGGGTAAAAGATTTGACATAGTTTATTCCGTTACACAATAAGGTTGAAAAGGTTGAAAAAGTTGATTTTATTTCAAATTTTCGAAATTTTCAAAGTCTCAGGGGTTAATTCGAGTTTGGGTTAAATTCGAATATGGATGGCCTCGAATCTGTCAGTAGATTCGAAAGAGGCATTAGACTCGAAGGTTGGTGGTATAAATAGGTCAACAGTGATAGTCATTATTCCAACTGTTCTCGAATCTATACTCTCGAGTTTACTGAAACGATTTCGAATCTATCTCTCGAGTTTGCCGTTTTCAAGAATTCAACTATTTGTCGAGTTTCTTTCTGTGTGGGTTCAATACTATCAGTACATCTAGGTATAACCAAGTTGATTGTACAAGATTTAGGTCGTATTATACTCCATTTAAGCCAAAATCATTGAAATTTTGAAGGTTTATTGGTAGAAAACTTGTTTTTCAAAATTACTAAGTTTGGACCGGTAAAAAGGCAAATTAAATGCAAATATCTTTGATTAGAACCTAGTGGGACTAATAGATGTGATTTTCTGAGTCCAAAATGGTTAAAATCATGGATTTTTGTGATGTTGTTGGCCGACAAATTCGAATCTGTACATGACCAGTCTCGAGTTTGTCAGTAAACTCGAGAAGGTCATCAAACTCGAATGGTTCATCAAACTCGAATATGTGGTCATTCGAATCTGATTTTCGAGTTTGTCATTTTATTTGAATTATTTAATGTATATGTTAAAATAAAGTTGTAGAAATTCATAAGTGTTGGATTTTGTCCTTATACAAGTTCAAAATAAAACAAATTTGAGTTTAAACAAGTTTATTTATCTTTAATAATTCTAATATTTTCTTTATTGTGCAGACATGGCGGATAGAGTATTTGTCCCAAAGCATAATATGGTCATTCCCCCTGACCATAATATCCCTAAAGCGCAGGGTTTCCGCCAGATGGTGGATTTCCTAGTAGAATCCAGGATCTCGTTCGCACTATCGCACAATATCCAAATCGTTATTCCATATGTGCGCCAATTTTATGAACATTTGTAGGTCGATTGTACTGTCACCCCAACAGTTCTAAGGACAAGGATAGCTGGACAGTCGTTGGTATTTTCTGCTGATATTCTACGCCAAGTTCTACAGTTGGGAACTCAAGAGCAAGAGAATGGGCCTATAGATTTCCCATTAAGTATTAGGCAGGCTGCCTTTGTAAGGATGGGATATAGTTTAAATGTTACTAAGACATCTTATATGAAGAGTGGGCTCATGTGAGACCCTCGATTTCTCAATGGTCTCAAGTCAATGCCCAGTAGCAACGCAATATCAATCATGAAACTAAGATAAAATTAACAGTTGCGGAATAAAAGTTAATTACAATCAGAGATAGAAGACTAAGTATAGGTACAAACTTCTAGACTATTTCATCAAAGCACAAATGTAAACTAGCCCAGACCCCAAAGCTCAATCATCAGCTAAGTACCAAGGTGTTGAAACAGGTTCTAAAGCACTTCAAGCACTTTCAAAGACCTATGAACTAGGTCCAGCCAATCCTTTACCTTTACCTGAAAAATAATGCAACAACGGGGTAAGCTTAATTGGTTAGTGAGAATGTAGAATATCAGCTCTAGCTACCCTTTGTGGTTTCATCACGTAAATCAGCACATCATAAGCCTAGCATTAACCCAACACTGAGCAATAGTGATGGAGTTAAGCTTAACAATCAAATGACTCGTCAAAGAATCGAATCTAGAAGAAGAAATACTCAGCTCAACAAATCATAGTAAATATACCATGACAATATATCAATAAGCTCAAGATCAGAATGCCAAATAAATCATAATCATGCAACAAAAGTCTCAATTCACATAATATGCAATTAAAGTGAAATCTACAACTCACAGTTACTGGTTATTTGTGCTCTTTTACTTTCTGGCTCTGGCTCTGTTGCTCACAATCTGTAGTGGATTAGAACCACAATCTGACTTATGTCAGACTTTCAGATGCTCGCCATCTTGTTGCTCAATCTGTTATTAATATCATTTCTGATATTTATTAGCTCTTCTATCATCTGAATAATATATATTCAGTGTTCATTCAATTTAATAAGCTCAATATTCATTCATCAATCTTTGACCTCATTAGAATCTTTATTAACTTTCATTTTATTCAATCACTTATCATATGATATTAATTTCTGTTAAATCATTATTCAACTCATTAAATTTAGTTAATAAACCTTACTTTCTATTATTTTATCAACCCTTCACATATTTATATAATCATTTTACTAATTGATTTGTTATTTTATGTATTGTATATGAATTTCATTTAATACATTCAAGCTTAAGAGTGGGTTTCAACTTTATGCTTTAAACTCTAATCCTATAGCCAAATTCGAACCATATAGCCGATTTAAATTTGAAAATGAAGTTAAGTTCGAATGCTACAAAGCAAATTCGAAGCCTTTTGTACTAAATTCGAATACTGATGCAAATTTTGGGATTAAAGTCGAATAGAGGGAACCAAATTCGAAACCCTTTTCGAATTTGGTGATCAATCGAGTTTAGGTGTTTAAATTCGAAGCCTATGTATAAATTCGAACCTATCATCAATGTTAGTATCAAATTCGAACTTATTCTCGAGTTTAGGGTTAATTTCGAACACCTATTCGAATTTATGTCAAAACTGAATTCTTGGTTCGATTTTAGCTATATTCGAGTTTGTTCTTGACATCTCGAATTTGTTCTTAATTTACAGCTTTAAAACACACATTTCTTAGTCCAAAATCATGGATATGTTAGATATTAAGCCTAGGTTTACTTATATTATCCATGTTCTAGTAAAAATCAAGTTAAACTGACTTTAAATCATATGAAAATCTTAAATTCGAATTTATCGCTTAAGAACCGAAAGTATATAACTTTAAAACGTAAATTCTTACCTCAAATTCGTGTGTAATCGAACATGCAACTGTATAATCTTGTAGTATTCTTCACGATCTTCCCAATAACGTATAAATCTTGATGATCCGACGGTCAGTTTAGAAGAAATCTTAGAGAGAGAGTAGAGAGAGAGAATTCTAGAGAGAGAAAGCTAGAGAGAGAGTATAAATCTGATTTTATGACTTAAATTCCGTTTATATACTTCAACTAGTTATGTTTGCTACTTAACCCATTATTACTTTCGTATCTTATATATCTCTTATTTAATTATCTTAATAATTTATTAATTCATAATTCGAATATATATATATATATATATATATATATATATATATATATATATATATATATATATATATATATATATATATATATAATTCAATTAAAATATTTCAAAAACTTAATTATAATTCAAATAATGCAATAATATTACATTATTGGTCCGATGATCAGATATTAAGTTGGGCTAAAAGTTGGGTTGTTACAGAATGGGCTCCACCACGCACAAACTTCGTCCCCGAAGTTAGATATGTTCGAACAGACTTGAGCAGACAGCTTTTATGATATCTATTGATTTCCCAAGACTGATACGAACTTTTGTGGTATTTCCACTGAACGAGCACCATCTGTATTTCATATCTTTTTATTTCTTTGAAATTCTCAAGCACAAGAAACTAAAGTTTCTCTTTGAAGTTCATATTTAATTCAATGTTTCTCTATTATGTAATGTCGATGATTATTTTAGGAATTTCTGAATTATTATTCATACTCTTAATATGTGAGCTTTATGCTTTATGCCATAATCAATCCAGATAATAACTCAATACATGAGTTAGCTCATATATCTTTTTCAATTAAGCTAACATCTCTATATATTAGTTAGCTCATATCTCTTTTCATTTGCTCATGTAATAGTTACTGAGCTTTTCGGGAGTCTGATATCTGTACTTTATATTTCTTTTATTGATGATGTTCCAATAATCAATCGCTTAACCGATTTCTGATTTATGCTGTCTTGTTATGAAGACTTATAATTTTCTTCGCTCTATTAAACAAATGAAATCTACCCTCCGGCGCAACAATCGGAGTCAACTCTTTATGTAACTGCTCCACCTCAACTACCTTGGTCTCAAATTGCGCATCTATATCCGCCAAATCTTTTATGTAAGCAGTCTCTCGAGAAGCAAAATCTTCCAAGAGATCGAGTGTTTAGAAGCCGAGAATGAGATTGAGGCAAAATATTTGAAATACTGAATCTTAAAACTCGCCGAACAAAACAGGAGTTCGAACAGAAGAATCAAAGTTTGGAGTTTACAATTGTCCACATCTTCTTCGTAATGGTTTCAGCAGTTAAGAGATATTTCAGCCAAGTCGAATAGGATCAAGAACTTGAAGTGATCATACACTTTCAAATCTTGCAGCGAATAGGAACATTTAACGACATGGAAAACAAATGCGATATAGAATCCAATTCTAAGGAACAAGTTGATAGAAATCGACAATTTACTTAGGCTTTCTCGGTGTGATTCGTTAGACATGATGGCAGATTCTGTTTAATTATATGTATAGACTTAGGCTTGAATCTTCATTGGTGAATTTCTGAATTTGAAATCACTTTATTCTTTTAACAAAAGCTTTTATTTTATGTGCAGTTAATTAGAATAAATATTCTATATTTGACATCTCACTAATCTCGCATCGACATAATGAGAATCCAACACTTACATCTATATTGACATATAACAGACTTTTCATTGGCCATTTATGACCAATTGCTTGACTTTACAAAATTTCAGTCTATTTTCTTGTCACTCTCGCTTTGTGCCTCTAACTTCTTTGATTCTCGTTCAAGTTGTCCTCGGGCGTTTCTCAATTTGATTCAAATACTTTTCTCATTAATATTTATTGAATCAACTACTTCTACCTCTGTCTCATTATAAGACACGCTGTAATCTTTCTGATTACAAGGATTTATGAAGTAGCTGGTGTTTAGGATTATATTTTGATTTCTCTCGGGTTTTGAATCATACATGATTCAGATTACAATACCTGTATTGTCTATAGGTATAATTTCTTATTGAGAATGTATTTGTATAGTAACTTCGACTGATACAACCCATAGGTCATCCGCATTATTCACTATCGATGACAGGGTTGCACAGTTTACTCAATACTTACTTTGGATTTGGAATTCGTATGGCAACAGAATTAAATCATTTTAGCATATAAGAAACTTATTATTAGTTACCATCGGGGTCTTTTGGTGTCTCTGGTGTCTCCTCGGCATCCTCAGCAGTTATATGGAAAGCTCGCACCTTTGCTGTAGGTATCATTGTAGTACTCTGTTGAATTGCTCTGCCAACTGGTTGTTCCTGATTAGTAAGATCGCGTGCATTTGGGCAATGCTTGACATAATGTCCACGCTCACCACAGTTGTAGCATACGTCGTTTCTTTCTGGGCACTCATCGCTTCCATGTCCAATCCGGTTACAAGTGTAACAGGTCACATCTCTAGGGTTGCAGCGTCCGCTATGGAATTTGTTACAGCGTTTACACGGTCGTGCTCCTGACTGTATGGAATAGAATCTAGTCTTCTGATGCGTAGAGGATGCTTGTGACTGCTGCTGACTGGACTTTGATGAACCGAAGAATCTACTGGATTTCTGTTTCTTAGGTGGAGATGGACAAGTAGGACTTATAGCCATCATAACGGGTTCACAACTCGAATCTGTGAATTCCCGCTCCACCATCCTTGGTGCTTCCACAATACCGAGATACGTTTTGAATTTTATGCTACTCATTTGTCTTCTATATGTTGGATTCAGACCCATTCTGAATCGATTTATCTTACGCTCTTCTGTTGCTACTTGATATGACGAGTAGCCGCACGGTCTCGAGACCTCATGCTTATATTCATCAACGGTCTTAGTTCCTTGTTTCAATTGCATCAACTGCATCTCGAGTTCGTCTTGTTCGTCTGTTGGACAATATTTGGCGTTGAACATCTCCACTGCTCCCAATCCAATGTCGTAATTGCTTCCTCACCATAGATGCTCCTTTGTGTTTTCCACCAGGCTCTAGCAGCTCCAACGAACAGTGCTGTAGCAAACTTAACTCTATTGCTGTCCAGACATTCTGAGATACTGAAGATCTCTTCAGTATGACTTATCCAATCTAACGCTTGTATTGGATCTATTATGCCTTCAAATGTCATGGCATCACTCGCTTTGAAGTCTTTAAATCTACAGCCTTTTGGCTGCACCACTCGTTGATTGACATGCTCATTATCGGATTCCGATTCACTTGACTGTTCAGTTTGCTTCTTTTTATGTTATTTCTCTTTTCAGTTTTCTTTATTGATTCCAGTAGCTCTAGCATAAACTTGTTTTGTTGCTCATTATTCTGGGTAATTAGTTGTTGCATCATTTCCAGGACTTGCTCTGAGGTCATGCCACCTGATGGTCCACCTTCTCCTGACATAGCTCTGAAATTCAAGTCACTAAATATTTAGCTCATTAGTCTAGCACAATGTACCCTTTCATGCCCCGTCCTAATAGTCTCTGAAACCTATCTTAGTTCAAGCCATCCTTTCATGATTGATACTATAGCATTGCACAAGTTTGAGATCGTGTATTACACGTAATACAATGATTCACTCAAACTATTGCTCTGATACCATCCTGTGAGACCCTCGATTTCTCAAAGGTCTCAAGTCAAGGCCCAGTAGCAACGCAATATCAATCATGAAACTAAGATAAAATTAACAGTTGCGGAATAAAAGTTAATTACAATCAGAGATATAAGACTAAGTATAGGTACAAACTTCTAGACTATTTCATCAAAGCACAAATGTAAACTAGCCCAGACCCCAAAGCTCAATCATCAGCTAAGTTCCAAGGTGTTGAAACAGGTTCTAAAGCACTTCAAGCTCTTTCAAAGACCTATGAACTAGGTCCAGCCAATCCTTTGCCTTTACCTGAAAAATAATGCAACAACGGGGTAAGCTTAATTGCTTAGTGAGAATGTAGAATTTCACATTTAACATGCAATTATGAACACGGAAGCACATGCACTGCACGCGGCTCATGCACGGCTCAGCTCTATATGCACTGCACTAGGCTCATGCACAGCTCAATCTCGAAGGGACATTGGCCAATTTATGCTCTTTTGATGCGCGACTTTGCTCAGCTCCCAGTTATAAAAACTGTTGTTGCTCTTGAGACTTTTAGACAAATTCATAAGGAATGCTCGGATGATGATAAATCCATACACACGCATCATTAGTGGGAATCAACCACGTACTGGGCTAGCTACCAGTAAAAGCTCTATGTGGATATCATCGGAATGCTCAGCTCTAGCTACCCTTTGTGGTTTCATCACGTAAATCAGCACATCATAAGCCTAGCATTAACCCAACACTGAGCAATAGTGATGGAGTTAAGCTTAACAATCAAATGACTCGTCAAAGAATCGAATCTAGAAGAAGAAATACTCAGCTCAACAAATCATAGTAAATATACCATGACAATATATCAATAAGCTCAAGATCAGAATGCCAAATAAATCATAATCATGCAACAAAAGTCTCAATTCATATAATATGCAGTTAAAGTGAAATCTACAACTCACAGTTACTCGTTATTTGTGCTCTTTTACTTTCTGGCTCTGGCTCTGTTGCTCACAATCTGTAGTGGATTAGAACCACAATCTGACTTATGTCAGACTTTCAGATGCTCGCCATCTTGTTGCTCAATATGTTATTAATATCATTTCTGATATTTATTAGCTATTATATCATCTGAATAAAATATATATTCAGTGTTCATTCAATTTAATAAGCTCAATATTCATTCATTAATCTTTGACCTCATTAGAATCTTTATTAACTTTCATTTTATTCAATCACTTATCATCTGATATTAATTTCTGTGAAATCATTATTCAACTCATTAAATTTAGTTAATAAACCTTACTTTGTATTATTTCAACCCTTCACATATTTATATAATCATTTTACTAATTGATTTGTTATTTTATGTATTGTATATGAATTTCATTTAATACATTCAAGCTTAAGAGTGGGTTTCAACTTTATGCTTTAAATTCAAATCCTATAGCCAAATTCGAACCATATAGCCGATTTAAATTTGAAAATGAAGTTAAGTTCGAATGCTACAAAGCAAATTCGAAGCCTTTTGTTCTAAATTCAAATAGTCATGCAAATTTTGGGATTAAAGTCGAATAGAGGGAACCAAATTCGAAACCCTTTTCGAATTTGGTGATAAATCTCGAGTTTAGGTGTTTAAATTCGAAGCCTATGTATAAATTCGAACCTATCATCAATGTTAGTATCAAATTCGAACTTATTCTCGAGTTTAGGGTTAATTTCGAACACCTATTCGAATTTATGTCAAAACTGAATTCTTGGTTCGATTTTAGCTATATTCGAGTTTGTTCTTGACATCTCGAATTTGTTCTTAATTTACAGCTTTAAAACACACATTTCTTAGTCCAAAATCATGGATATGTTAGATATTAAGCCTAGGTTTACTTATATTATCCATATTCTAGTAAAAATCAAGTTAAACTGACTTTAAATCATATGAAAATCTTAAATTCGAATTTATCTCTTAAGAACCGAAAGTATATAACTTTAAAACGTAAATTCTTACCTTAAATTCGTGTGTAATCGAACATGCAACTGTATAATCTTGTAGTATTCTTCACGATCTTCCCATTAACGTATAAATCTTGATGATCCAACGGTCGGTTTAGAAGAAATCTTAGAGAGAGAGTAGTGAGAGAGTAGAGAGAGAGAATTCTAGAGAGAGAAAGCTAGAGAGAGAGTATAAATATGATTTTATGACTTAAATTCCGTTTATATACTTCAACTAGTTATGTTTGCTACTTAACCCACTATTACTTTCGTATCTTATATATCTCTTATTTAATTATCTTAATAATTTATTAATTCATAATTCAAATATATATATATCAGCGTACCTGTAAGATTCCAGCGTACCCAGCGTACCCTTATGTGAATGATCATTCACATATATTTTTTTTGAATAGACGTGTATAAGACAACATTATAAGACTTTTTTTCAAAAGAAGCAACATCATAAATCTTGTGAATGGTAAAAAAAGATCATGTGAATGGTCATTCACACCATTCACATTGTGTGAAATGACCATTCACATGGATGACCATTCACATCAATATGCATTGAGCATTCACATAATTTTTAAGGACACAGAAAGTGTGAATGTATGTGAAATTCATATATCATGTGTATAACATTAGATTAAACATGGTTATGAGAAAAAAATTTAAAAAAAAGTTTTTTAAGGTCGGTACCTTCGGGTGCACTTGATTTCGAGAGGTACCTTTTTGAACCTGACTCTATATATATATATATATATATATATATATATATATATATATATATATATATATATATATATATATATAATTCAATTAAAATATTTCAAAAACTTAATTATAATTCAAATAATGTAATAATATTACATTATTGGTCCGATGATCAGATATTAAGTTGGGCTAAAAGTTGGGTTGTTACAGCTCATTGGGCAATGGTGATATCTGGCCCACGTTATCATGGTTTGCTTCGCGGCGAAGAAAGTGGGATTTGATTATATCGTATCGAAGATCCAATCAGGGATAATCGCATTGGTTTATAACAAGAAATTTACCTTTTCAGAGATGTTCTTCTCGGAGTTCGTTCATCAGATAACGGCTCCGGAGAGAGAAAGATTTCTTCTTTATCCACGTTTCGTCATGATGCTCATCAGGCATTTTCTGCCAAATCTGCCACAGATGAACGACATTCAGAGCGTTGCAGTTATTGATAAAAGAATTTTTGCCGATTGCTCCGCTCACCGAGGAAGGTTAGTTGTCCCAATAGAGACACCTTTATTTGGAGCTGTAATTGATCCAAACTTTGTAGCGCCTCCAGATGCCAACTGGGCAGGGGCGGTGGAAGTTCAGCAACGACAACCACAGCAACAGCATCAACAACCAAGGCCTCAACAACAGAGGAGACGCCAAAGACCCTCAGCGAGCCAAAATCAGGCAGATAGGCCTTCTACTAGTCAACCTCAAGAGCCACAAGAGGCTAGGCCTTCAAATGCACCAATTGAATCTGATCCGTTACCACAAACATTGGAAGAGATTTGGGCAGCAAATCCGAATGCAAATGAAGAAATCACAGCTGAATTAATTGGAGCTTTATTGGATACACCGGAAGAAAAAGTTGATATTCTCAGGGAGGTCGATGAGTATCAACCTGAGCAAACTGGTAATGACAGGTCATCTTCAGATTCTGATTCTGAAGATACAGAAGAAATTGAGGTTGAGGCTCCAGAGAATGTAACTGAAGATCCGTCCATTCAAATTGGGACATATGGATCACGATTGGTTGTCACTGAGGAAGAAGGAAGGAGGAAAAGAGCTACAGTGGAGTCGGAGGACTCAGATTATGAAGATGAGGAAGAAGTAGTACCTCTGGTGCATCGGCAACGGGCAAAACGCCATCGTTTTATGCAGGGAGCTACCTCAGCTTCTGTTGCACAGCCTGAAATATCTCAACCTCCACCTACTCAATCTACCATTCCACCACCACCACCACCTGTTGAACCGTACATTCCATCACCAATCATTCCAACCCCAATACAATCCATTCCATCAACCTCATCCACCTTCATGGAGAATCAAAGATTTTGTGCGCTGAAGAGCAGAGTAGACTTCCAACAAATACAAATATTTGGTCTGACAACGGCTCTCGCCGAGATTCAGAAGCATAATGCCAACATAGACATCGAGAATGCTGAATTAAAGAAGGTTGTGGGCAAGGTACAGGAAGAGAACTTGGAGCTGAAAACATTTGTTGCTGATCAAGCAGCCGAAATAAGATCGATGCGCTCCCTGATTGAGCAATTAATGCAAAATCTAAAGGCTCAGGGGGAGACAAGCTGCAGGGATCAAATAGAGCTACCCAGGGATGAAGATAAGGATGGTGATAATGATTGCAATGATCCCATCACACAAAGACATAGTGAGCCAGTAGATTTTACTGCTGCTCAAGATGCTGAGACTCAGGGGGAGCCAGGTCCATCGGGAGCTGTATAAGGAGAGGCCAGTTCATCCAAAGCCACAGAGTCGGAGATAAATGAAATGATTGATGCCCTAATGGATCTCGAAGACGACCCTATGGATCTTGGATTTGACTTTGAGTATGAAATGGAGGAACTAGAAGAAGGAGAATTTGTGCCCGAAGATGTAACAGATTGGCAATCTGATGATGAAGTTTGTGTTGACGAAGATGATGAAGCAAATGAGATCGTTGTTCAGCAAAACCCCATCACAGATACTTACATAACGGAAGGAGATCAGATGATTGACATCGAAGTGGTACACGCTGCTTTAAATGTTGAATCAGCAAGTGAAGAACCTGCCAGAGAACTTACCAATGAAGAGAAAAGAAAACTATGGTTTAGGGCAGAGAAAAGAGAGTTGGAGCTAAAAAGGAAGATACGTCTGCCGGGTGCTGGAGAACTTTCAGGAAGTATATTGAGCTGGTTCTTTGATCGGGAATTGCAGCTATCCATCATTAAAAGAAAAGATGGTCTCCAGTATCTAAGAAGAACTCTGAAAGTGTTCAACTCCTTGCCAAAGATCAAAATAAAGGCGTTAGCATGGAAGGAGTTAATCAACATCGGCAACGACCCTTACGCTGAAATAATTGCCAAGATCATAAGAAAAGAAGGAAGCTTGAGGAAGTTCGAACGACTCAATCCGAGGGTAGGAAAACGAGTAATGGACCATTCTCGAATTGATCCTCTGACTGGGCGTCCATGGATGAAAATACAATACAGACCAATTAGATGTCTGAGAAAGGTTCCACTCAAGACAATGCCACAGGACGTCATGAAAAACCTAAACTGGTGGTATGTGGAAAGTGAGACGGGAGAAGCTGTGATGGAAGATTTTGAAGAAAAAGTGATTCTTAGAGTCTACGATCCCCTTAACCTTGTAAATCTTTCTAAAGATGACCTTCAAATACTTCATGCTCATAGAATCTCAAGCGACACTCATATGGATAGTGAGGCTAGGAAGTATGAAAATGTAGTTAAAGTATGTATCGAGAAAGGTTTGTATGCTGGCAGCGATTTAAATAAATAAACAAAGTTCTTAATCAAATGTGTGAATTATTAGAAGCTATCGTCAAGGGGGAGTCTGTTGGTACACCTTGTGTGACGATAGCAGTCTAAGTGACTTAACATTGTGGTTCAAGTAATATTCAAAGTATTAGATATTATCGAGTATTTGACATAAGTATTTATATATGTTTGATAGTTATTGATTGTATGGTTGAACTTGATGTAATGAATTACAGGAAGTTCAAACATAAAGATCAAAGATAAATTCAAACATAAGTTAAAAAGTTAAGTTTCAGTACTAAGTTACATATGTGAAAGAGTAAATTCGAATTCACTAAGGACTATGATTCGAATCTATGACAGATTCGAATGTGTCCCTTAGGCAGATTCGAATGTACATCATAAGGTAGTTTCGAGAGTGTCAAGGGGACAAACTCGAATGGGCCTTGGGGGTTGATTCGAGTTTGGCCCATGGCAAACTCGAATAAGCCTCTATAATTAGGAATAAACTCGAATCATTAAGGGACTTTTTGCAGAATTCGAGAAAGATTAAGCAAAAGGCGATTTCGAATTTATCAGTGTTTTTTAGTGTTGTTTCGGAGAGAATCAATTAGTAGGTGCGTCCGTCGTCGTTCGTATAGCTTGTTGATAGTCTCAGTGTTCCGTGTGAGAGTTGTTTTCGTCAACCCGTGAACGAGGATTCCGCACTCGTTGACGGTCTCGCGTCTAGATAGACCCGTAGTGTGTAGACCTTACACAAACACACATCATCAAACATATATCAAACACTCGTTAATATTCAATACTTTGTAACTTGACTTACACAAAATTCTATCAAATCTTAGACTGCTATCGTCACACAGGATGTACTAACATCCCATAATCCTCAAAATCACTCCTCTTAACCCTCTTTTCAGCTAACACCTTATTTGTGTATTTCTTAAATAAAAATAGGTGAGTTCTAATGTGTTCGGGGTGTTGGGATAATAAGAGGTTAGAAGACCAATCGATTGGAACGTTAACATTTTGAGTCCTTTGTCTCGTTCTCCTTGGCATCTACAATTTGTGCCAACCAACCACAATATGTATGAGATAAATTAAGTAATGTAACCTATAAATTGCAATTTGCACAATTACGCTCACTTAAAAAGATGCATATATATATATATATATATATATATATATATATATATATATATATATATATATATACTCTTTTACGCTCAAATTTTGCATCCCGTATGTATAGTCTATAATTTGCCATTATTTTAAGCACTAAACATATATCATGTTTAAATAAGAAACCATTTAGCACATAAAATTAATTTTTAGCTAATCACCTAAGTTTTAAAATTTTTACAATATATGCACATTTAGGAAACCAACTTTTTAAATTCAAATTAATTTCTAGAAATTAATCATGGCAAATCAACTAAAAATATAGATTAAATACATATCTCATAAAACATACATCAAGGTTATCATCAAATTCATGCAATTTCACATACTTTGACTCTAAAAAGTCAAAATCACCATGAAAACTCCATGGATGACCATGAAGCTCAAGCTTTCATTTTTGCACAAAAAGTATGAAATAAGTTGCAATTAGTTAATAAAAACACTAACCTTGGTGATTGGAAGCTTTATTTGGTACAAATCTAGCTTTTTTCTTCACCATTTTTTTCACCCAAAAATCTTCAAAATGGATGAAACTACCCACAAAGAAGTAATTTCTAGCCTATATCTTTGATATTTATGAAAATGGGGGTGTTTTGGAGTTAAATTTACAAATTTTGGGCACAAAAGTGATGTTTTTTGGAGACAGCCGCACACCAAAGCGTAGAAGAAGCTTCTAGGGTTGTTAAAATTATTAAATGGGGCTCAAATCTAATTTTTAACTCGATGGGACGCAGGGCAAGCGCAGGCCCCCCCCCCCCCTTGCACCCAATGCTGAAATTTCATATTTTTACTATTTTGGTACGCGGGGCTGTAAATCTCTCTAATTTTTTATATAGAATGTAGTCTCAAAAACTTTGTGAGGGCTAAATTAATTAATTAATCTTATCGTTATAACCTACCCTTCCCAACATAGACTTTTGTGACGTCCTCGTCACATCAGAATTAATTTATCGTTTAAGAACATAGAGAGATAGATCGGGACATATTCCTTATTCATAACAATTAAAATTAAACAAACAAATAATAAACGAACCAAATTCAACTTTTATAATATTTAATAAAAACATCACACTTTCAAAATAAAAATAAAGTACCATTACAATCCAAATAAAAGTAAATAACCAAACCAACAAACCTAACCACATCAGAAATTAATCAAACCATCCTTAATGTTTATCACGCATACTTAAACCATAATACTCAAATAATAAAATGAACATTCAGCCGGAGGTGAGACAATTTCTTCCAACTCTCCAACAGTGATGTGGAGATTAGTGAGCCAGTCCGAGTGCGTTTGAAACAGTTGATCGTTCTTCTTCTAATTTTCCCGGAGCATCTGGATCTCTTTAAGTAACACATTGTTCGCGTTCACTAAGTGTCCAAGTATCTCCTTCAGCTTGTGCACTTGATCCCAAACGACATCAACGGTCTCGACCCTATTCCATGGCCTCTGATCTTCTTCATCAACTTCCATTCTGGCTTTTCCTTTATTGTTTTGTCCTTCAGGTACGGAACGGGTTCAGGGGCTTTGAAAGGAATTTGCGTCGCTTTGGCAAATTTTGGAAAACGGATTAGGAAACCTTTCTCAGTACACTCAAAAACTAGCCTTACCATAGTAATCCTTGTAAACCATATGGTATTCGGGTTAAGGATCCTTAAGTTATGGGCAACTCCTTGGACACAACCTTTTCAATCACAAACAATTTAGTCAACATTCTACAATGAGGGTAATTTATCCCTTAACCTAAGACATGACATTCCCACAAATTCTGCATAATAATATATCCTAAAGATATGGTCGGGTTTCCAGTCATTAATGCGTGCACTAAGAGAATTTCTTGTTGTCTCACGTATGTGGTGTCTTGGTGACGGGAAAGTATGTTAAAGATAAAAAGCTTCCACATAACTTTGGCTAATGGGCACAAATCACCTCTATTGAAGGTGCTGTAAGTCCGGGCAGTTCTAATAGGATTTCCAAAAATAGTTGCTATCATGTGTTCCCATTGATTAGTCCATTTATTAACCTTACATATTTTATCCCCCTAGGTATTAGACAATGTCCAGAACTTCTTAGGACGAGGTGTTTCAGTGTCAATTAATAACTCATCATACAACTTTTCACTAAAAATAAACACCTCTTTGTTCCCCACCATCCCCACTAGTTCGAAGTCATTATCCTCAGATTTTTCAATCCTACGCATCGTGGCGAACCATTATTGAATTAAACTAATATGGATGTATGGTAATTCCCACATGATAACCCTAGCCCATCCCAGACGCTCAAATGACTCAATGTTCTCAAAATCATCAAAGTCAGACTCTTTCAGGGTACGCTCTATGAGAAACCTAGGGGGTTTTCCGTTATTGGTATTCGAGGGTGTTAGGCACAAAAAGGCCTCAGTCAAATATGCTCTACATCTTAGGGGGAGATTTTTAATCGAAACTGTTTGATACACTTTAAGGTATAATATAAGGCCTGTTAATGCCTTATTGAAACCTAAAAAGTGATTTGCAGTATAAGTCAAAGCTATTTACCCTGTTGCATTCGTTGCAACTAAGGCAGATTGCCCAAGCTGTTCAGTCTATTGAACATGCTGGACATAAACTGTCCACGATGCTCTATTCTGTTGAGCAGCTTGGACAAATTCTAAGTGTTCAGTTCTTTATGAACTGAACCTGTTCTTTGTGAACAGGCTAAACACTTTATGGAATATGTTTCCATGTCCTCATGTATTGTTTTAGATTACAAGATCAGTTACAAAGTCAAAGACAAAGTGGAAAAACAGAAGCTGCGAAAGCTGCCTACGCTGCTCTGTTACATGATGACAAAGGGATATCTGAAATGGGTGACAGACCATATCTTATATCAAAATGGCCTTAACAGAAGATGAAAGGTTCAAAGTTGACATTCCTCTTTTAGATAAAGTCATCTACAATAGATACAAAAAGAAAAAGACAAAGATTCTGCCACATGAAGACAAGTCTGCTTTATTAGAATGTGCAGAAAAATTGTTTTGTATTTTTGGAAAGACAACCCACTATCTCCATGTCTAATGAGGAAGCTTTACTGAGATTCTCAGTGAGAGTATAAAAGGAAGCTTCTAAGGATTGTGAGAAAACCAAGAGTGAGAAATT
Source organism: Centrapalus pauciflorus (assembly GCA_020465985.1). Classification (NCBI taxonomy): domain Eukaryota; kingdom Viridiplantae; phylum Streptophyta; class Magnoliopsida; order Asterales; family Asteraceae; genus Centrapalus; species Centrapalus pauciflorus. Next base: position 246,506 of record JAANYP010001523.1, read on the forward strand.
CAGATTGTGCATTGAAATGTGTTTTTCATGCATGCTAGTCTGCTTGAATAAATTAGTAACGTGTGTCCAAGATGTTCTTATTCAAGCTGTCCATCTATGTCTAGTAAAACAGTGAGTTCATCTTAGTGAGTGTATTCATTGTATCTAGTCTGGGTGTGTCTTAGATTAATTAAACGTCTATTGTATCTATCATCTCAGCTTGAACCTTTTCGCAGTCAAGCTTGTTTGTAATTAACACTTGTTAATAATATAAACAAACATTGAGAAAAGAGTATTGATTTTTAATTTGCTGTATTCACCCCCTCCCCCCTCTACAGCTTAGAACAATACACTAGGGAAACCTTTTTGGGACCTACAACTGGTATCAGAGCAGATAGAGTGTGTGTTAACTCCAGATCTCTCATTCTCCCTATTTTCCCATGGACAACAGTGCTGCCAGCTCCTCCTCTTACTATGACAATGGTTCAATGGCCAAACCCCCCAAGTTCAATCATTAGAACTTCTCTTGTTGGAAGTGCAGAATAATGCTCTATTTAGAGAATCTGGATGCACAACTACCAGAGATAGTAATGGAAGGTCCTTATGTGCCAACCTCTGTTACTACTATCACTCCTGCTGTTGAAGGAGCTGTTCCTGAGATCAGAACCTTTGAAAAGGTAAAAGCTCAATGGTCTGAAGAAGACAAAAGGCTGGTTGCTCTTGATGCAAAGGCCAGGAACAACCTGGTTATTTCTCTTCCTGATGATGTGTTCAAACATGTTGACTAAATGAAGACTTTAAAGGAGATGTGGGATACTTTATGTACCGTCTATGATTGTCCCACTATCACACTGGATAAAAGGATCTACAATCTTGTTAGACAGTATGAACTCTTCTTTGCAAAGCCAAAGGAGTCTCTCAATAAAACCTATACCAGATTCACTGCTCTAATCAATGATCTCAAAGTTGTTGGGATCAACAAGGACAGCCTAACTCCGGTAAGCAAATATTTGGACATTCTGCCTGAGGAATGGAATTATTTCTCTATCAAGTCAGCTGAACACCGTGATTGATGAGTGGGTAGGTGGGTTAGGTGCACCTCCCAAGAAGATAGAGAGTCCCACATACGTGAAAAGGTCACAAATAGAGTTGAACCAAGTAACATTGCAAAGGCATAATGATAGTAGGGTCGGGATAACCCCGCCCTCCGAACCGGACGTGAGGGTCTCCCCTCACTGGACTATCGGCTTTAGATAGTCATCTTCCTCCCCCTATCCTTCCTTTTCACTCGCTTCCTATTCTAAGAAATTCAGGCACCATCAAATGTATGGACCTTGTAAATCTATATGGGTCTTAACTTAATGATGAGCAGTCAAGGCAACATAAAAGAAATGCCTCGGAGATGTCCAAAAGAGGTGCTGCCTTAGTGGCGAGTGTGACACAACCTGCTGGTCAGGTGTGTGTTGTGTCCACACAACCAGATCAACAGGCTGATGATGAAAGGGAAGAAATGTCTGAGGAGGAAGACTGTGAAGATCTTGCTGAATTAGATAATGAGCAAATGAATGCAATGCTTGTCGGAATATTCAACAAGAAGAGGTTTGGTGGAAGAATGCTGTAGAAGAAGTCAGGTGCCATAAAAAAGAAGGCATTTGATAAAACTAAGGCTGAGTGCTTTAAATGTGGCAAAACAGGTCATATAGCTGCTGACTGTGTGTCTGACGCTGTTGGCTCATCATCCAAACCATACAAGATAAACATGGATGATGGCTACAGTGTTAAGTACCTAATGGCCATGGCTAAGCTAAGGAAGTTGGAAGACTCAGTGGCTTCCAACAAGCAAAAGGGACTCATGGCTGAGACATGTGACTGGGAGGAATCTGACTCATCTTCACATGAAGAAGATAACAACTGTCTGATGTCCAACATTGATGTCCCATCAACAAGCAACTTCAAACAAGACCTGCTGAAGCTGAGGCTCTCAACAGCTTGGAGAACTGGAACCCAACAATGATGTTTAAGGTACAAAATTTTATGGTTTACAGTTCTGATGAAAAAGTTAAAATGTTTGAATATCGGCTTGTTGATCTAAAAGCTACTATTGAGAAACATAATGTTTTGTTATCTGAATTGTCCAAGCTAAAAACTGATCTTGAAATAAAAACTAGTAAACTGGACAACTTCCATAAGTTGGAAACTGAACTTGCTGAATTAAAACATATCAATTTCATTTTATTAGAAGAAAAGAGAGAAACAGACACAAAACATGCCAAGCATCAAAAGTTTGTTGACTCTTGGTGCCAATCTGAACAAAAAGTCAATCATTGTATCAGTCAACAGATCCCTGCTCAAATCCAAGCCTATCTTGTAGGGGATCTTGACAAAGCTGCTTCAATTGTTGAGATAAATAATCTGGAAAAATACTTATCCACTCTTGGTGAGCTTCCAAGTACCTTCATTCTGAAAGTAAATGGTAAGCTAGTCTCAACAAATAGGCTTGTCAGTCCTCAACACTGACATCTTGTGTGAAAAGGCTCTAAAAACTGATGATGGAATGTGTTCTCTATCAAATTAGTATGCTAAGTGCTCAGCTGGTTCACACAAGCAAAAGAAAGGAAAACAAGCTCAAGCTGCAGCTTTGGACACTTAACCTGTTAACAAGACAGGCTCTTGGTCTAAAGCTGATGGTAAAAGACCTGTTAATCCCTTTGATACTAATCATTTTGAGAAATAGTTTTCAAATGGTAAGCAGCCTGCATTCAACAGGGGTAAGTCTCATGTTGAAGTAAATGTGTTGTGATTTCAAATAAGTTTTTAAATGAAGGTAAGTCTTTCAAAACCAAAAGTAGTGATTATGTTGATAGGCAACATCCATCACATCTCAGTAAAGGCAAAGGCAAAGCCATTCCTCAACCTGAGAAATTTTGGAATAAGTTTCCCAAACCTGTGGAAGGTCAAAGGTGAATCAAACTTCCTATATTTGATATCTATCCTCCTAAAAAGAGGAAAGAGGATACAGGTAAAGCTGTTGCCATTGTGCCTTCAACTCAAAGTGTTGATTCTTCTAAAAACAGTAATAAGTTTGCTAAACCTGCTGAGAAGCTCAACAAGAATGATTCAGAATGTGTTTCTAGAAGTACTTCTTCCAAAAAGACCAAAATGAGAAAATGTTATAGATGTGAGAAGAAGACGCACATGGCCAAAGACTGTCCTGAAACTGAGGACATGAGGCCTGTTAACTCTGCTAGTTCCAACATTGCAAAAACCAGTAGTGTTGGAAGTAACATGTTCAATGAGGATAGTATCCAAGCTGGTTCAATCAAAATAGGAAATATTAGTGTTGATATTACTGGTCCATCAACAAATGTTGATGAAGTAGGAGAACTCATCCCTATGATGAGTTCCCCTAAAAATAACTAATAGTTTCCCATCACACTCTCCAGGTCAAACAACCATCCCAGGTTTGGTACTTGGACAGCGGCTGCTCAGGCCACATGACAGGTTGCAAGGATCTGCTGAGTGATCTCAGGCCTGAAAAAGGGCCAAAAGTCACCTTTGGTGACAATGTCCAAGGATCCACAGACGGATATGCAACTCTTCAAGTTGGTGCTGCTGTATTCAAAAGAGTGATCTATGTGTCTGGGTTGAAACATAATCTTGTAAGCATAAGTCAACTGTTTGATGCTGGCTACAAGGTTAACTTTGATGACCACCTGGGTTACAAACTGGATTCCCAAGGCAAAGGTGTGTTGTGTGCACAAAGGAAGAAAGGTGTATATGATGTGGACATGAAATCTGCTGATCTCACAACTGAAACCTGCTTTATCTCCAGAAGCAATGCAGACCTGAACTGGTTATGGCACAAAAGGCTGTCACACCTGAACTTCAAGAATATCTACACACTCTGTAAGAAAGAGTTGGTAACAGGTTTGCCTTCTATAACCTTTATTAAGGATAAACTCTGCACAGCTTGTGAGATAGGCAAGCAGAGAAAAACATCTTTTAAATCTAAACATAATTTCTCTATTGATACTCCTCTCTTCATAATCCATATGGACTTGTTTGGACCAGTCAGTGTCCCAAGTCTAGGAGGTAGAAGATACACTCTATTAATGGTTGATGAGTTCTCCAGGTTTACGTGGGTGATATAATTGAAGAGGAAAGGAGAGGCTGCTAGAGAAATTATTGGGTTTATAAAAAAAATGGAGATGCTGAACTCTGCTCAAGTTAAGCAACTTAGAAGTGATCATGGTACCGAATTCAAAAAACAGTACTCTTGAGGACTTCTGTGAAGAAAGAGGGATCTCACAAAACTTTTCAACTGTAAGAACTCCACAACAAAATGGTGTTGCTGATAGGAGAAACAGAACTCTCATTAAAGCTACCAGAATCATGTTGTGTGCATCAGGTTTTCCTTCATCATTTTGGGCTGAAGCTGTTAACACTGCCTGCTTCACCAAAAACAGATCCTTGGTGGTGAAAAGGTTCAACAAGACTCCCTATAAGTTAATCAAAAGGAGAAGGCCGAATATTAGCTACCTCCATGTGTTTGGATGTCCCTGCTTTATTCTGAATCAGAGGGACCAACTGGCGAAATTTGAACCCAAAGCTGATGAAGGTGTGTTTGTTGGATATTCTGCTATCTCCAAAGCCTACAGAGTATACAACTACAAAAGAGAGGTGATAGATGAATCTATCAACGTCACCTTTGAAGAGTCTAGGAGTGCTTCCACCAAAGCTATTCCTGAATCAGTTTCAGGAGTGTTCAGCTTTGATGATCTCATGCATTCCATCAATGAAGAAAAGGACTCAAAAGCTTCCACTACACCCAGAGTGGAACCTGTTAACCCCAACGGACAAGATGATGACTACGTTGACACACCGTGTATGAAAAGTGTACTGACATAATTACTACACCATGTCCTGAACCAATCAATGATTATTTTCCTGGATCCTCTGTTGATATTTTCAACAATGGAGAGTCATGTTCAACAAGTGATAAGGCTCAAGATAACAGTGTGTTTGATAATCTTGAAAGTTGTTCCACAGCACCTGTTGAAGATGAAAATGATGCAGGAGAGTCTTCATTGAGGTATGATCCTAAGTGGATCAGGTGTCACCCCAATGATCAAATAATTGGTGACATCGACAAATGGGTAAAAACAAGATGGGACAGCTTAGGAAACTTTTGTATGTTTTCTAGCTTTGTGTCCCTGATGGATCCTAAGAAAGTGGATGAAGCACTAAAAGAGGCCAATTCGATCACTACCATGCAAGAAGAGCTCAATCAGTTTGAGAGAAAAAAAGTATGGAAGCTGGTCGTAAAGGTAAAACAATAACTGGCACTAAATGGGTTTTCAAGAACAAAATGGATGAGCAAGGTCATGTTATTAGAAATAAGGCAAGCCTGGTTGCTCAAGGCTACAGACAGGAAGAAGGCATTGACTATGATGAAACATTTGCTCCAGTGGCCAGGTTAGAAGCAATTCGTTTGTTTCTAGCCTATGCTGCCCACAAAAGTATGAAGGTATTTCAAATGGATGTGAAGAGTGCATTTTTGAATGGGAAGCTGCAAGAAAAAGTGTATGTCAAGCAACCTCCAGGTTTTGAAAATAAACCATCACCCAGGTTTTGTCTATAATTGGGGACAAAGCCCTCTATGGTCTAAAACACGCCCCTAGAGCCTGGTATGACACTCTAACTAATTTCTTTATGAGCAATGGTTATTCCAGAGGTAAAGTGGATACCACATTGTTCATAAAGAAGGTGAAGTCTGATATTATGCTTGTTCAAATCTATGTGGATGACATAATATTTGGTTCTACTAATGAGCAGTTATGCAAGAATTTTTCACTACTCATGAAATCAAAATATGAAATGAGTAAGATGGGTGAACTTACTTTTTTCTTGGATTATAGCTTCAACAAACCTCAAATGGAATTTTCATAAATCAAAGAAAGTACACTTTAGATCTTTCGAAAAAGTTTACATTTTATCAAAGTTCTCCTATTAAAACCCCAATGGCAACCAATGCAAAGTTGGATGCTGATGCTAGTGGCAAAGCTGTTTCAGTAACAACTTACAGAGGACTGATTGGGAGCTTACTATATTTAACTGCTAGTAGACTAGATATTATGTTTGCTACCTCTTATGTGCTGTGTTGCAAGCTGATCCTATGGAATCATATCTAGCTGCTGTAAAAAGAATCTTCAGATACCTTAAGGGTACACTGGGTTTGGGTCTTTGGTATCCCAAAGACTGAAGTCTTGAGCTAACAGGTTATTCAGATTCTGATTTTGCAGGCTGCAGGCTAGACAGGAAAAGCACAACAGGTGGATGTCAACTCCTTCGTGGTAAGTTGATCAGTTGGTGTAGCAAGAAGCAAAACTCAGTTTCTACTTCTACTGCTGAAGCTGAGTATGCCAGTGGCAAAGCTGTTTCAGTAACAGCTTACAGAGGCATGATTGGGAGCTTGCTATATTTAACTGCTATTAGACCAGATATTATGTTTGCTACCTGTTTATGTGCTGGGTTGCAAGCTGATCCTATGGAATCACATCTAGCTGCAGTAATAAGAATCTTCACATACCTTAAGGGTACACTAGGTTTGGGTCTTTTGTATCCCAAAGACTCAAGTCTTGAGCTAACAGGATATTCAGATTCTGATTTTGCAGGCTGCAGGCTGCAGGCTAGACAGAAAAAGCACAACAGGTGGATGTCAACTCCTTGGTGGTAAGTTGATAAGTTGGTGTAGCAAGAAGCAGAACTCAGTTTCGACTTCTACTACTGAAGCTGAGTATATTGCTGCTGGAAGCTGCTTTGGTAGATTCTATGGATGCAGCATCAGCTTGAAGACTATGGGCTTGTATATAGGAAGACTTCTATTCTTTGTGATAATAAAAGTGCCATAGCTATCTCCAACAATCCAGTATTTCATTCCAGAACAAAGAATATAGAAGTCAAACATCATTTTATCAGGAATCACATCCAGAAAGGTAATGTAGAGGTAAGTTTTATATCCACAGATGAACAGCTTGCAGACATTTTCATCAAGCCTCTTGATGAAAACAAGTTTAATTATTTTGTAAGCAAGCTGGGCATGTTAAATAAAAGTGACTAAGTGTCATTAATGCTCTAAGACATCATATGTCTCAAACTGCTCAAGTTTCTCAGAATAGCTTTGATAGAACAGGCTATGCATGTTCTACACTTAGCCAATTTCTGAAAGCTTGGACAGCTTGGACGTATAACTGGTTTGATAAAATCAGTTTTCACTTCAAATCTGTTCAGTTGTACAAACCTCTAACCTGCTCACTCTCACAATATGTCATACAATACATTATCTTGTAACCTGATCAACTATTGAACATAACCTGTTCTTATATAGCTGCACAGGTTGAATGAACAGCTTGAGGAATGAACAGTTTGTGATGAAACATGCTCATCATGGGTTTGAACAGCAGCTTAGAACGTTAGTTACTTAATTTTTGTATTTATTTAACTTAATTACCTATGGATAATGTGTGTTAACGTGTGTTAGTGACTAAAAAAGGTTCAAGTAGTCTGACAACCGTTCTGACTTGGGCAACCGTTTCGTTTTCCGTAAAAGAACATTTCAAATCAACCGCCCAAACCTTTCTCTCTCCTACCCACTCACATTCGAATCCTATAAATACCCCCTCTACTGTTTCATCTTTTTTTCCTCAACTGCTTCAATAACTACCCAAAGAACCTTAAATCGACTAAGTGTACAAAACTCTTCATACCACTACTCTAAAATGGCTCACCAAAACAACCCTTTACATTTAGTGTTCGTCGGTAAGGATGTCGAGAAACACCCCTCTGTTACCACGATGCTAACCCTGAAACCCACAAACTATATTGCATATCTAACCATTCCCAACACTATGTGGGTAAAGGTTATGAAAACATGGTGGAGTTTCGGAAAGTTCATCCCTTACACTATGCTATGACTGCATCTCCTGGTGTCCTATACCAGGATATGGTGTATGAGTTTTGGTACACTTGTGCTTATGATCCAACAAACAAAATCATCAGGGGAACCATTCTCATTGGAATTCATACCATTGAGATAACTACTGCTCTCCTCAGGGAAGTCATTCATCTTCCTGTGGCGGCAACATATGACCAGCCACAGCATGAGAATGATCAGATGGGCAATCTGCTACGCTTCTATGGTGTAGCAGAACCCAAAGTTGGAGCCACTCTGTTCAGAAGGGATCTATCACCAACCAACAGGTACCTATTTGCCTCAGTGGTGATTTGCTTCAACAGCGATGTTGGTTGTTTTGACCAGCTTAGCCGAGATGAAATCCCAATAGTCCTACAACTTGTGGATGCGACTACACTGAACATGGCTCGTGGGATTTTTGTGAATTTGAGGAACCTGGTACATCAGAAAACATGCCCAACTCCTGTCAGATATCCAAGGTTTCTGATCCTCATATTCAGACATGTTTGTGGTGAGCAACTCTACAACTCTCAGCCCCTATTACTTACTTCTGCATTTCCAGTAATTGGGAATAGAGTTTTCTACACTCCAGTTCTTCCAAATGAACCTCCCCTCTCTACACCAATGAGGAGGTTACTTGGCATAGTGGAAGGACCCTCTGCTATGAGGGTGGATCCGGTGGTTGCTCCCAAAGGAAAATCCAAATCCAGGCATAAGATTGTCAAGAGAGGCCTGGAATCGACTGAAACTGAGCGTGTCCTCAAGAAGGCTAAAACACTTAAGTCAAAGTCTACCCCATCAGCCTCAGTGACTGAGGGGGAGCAGACTTCTCACCGTGGTTCATCTGTTGAACCTGAAGCCTTTATGGCTAGTGCCTCTATGGCACCTGAGACCATGGAACATATTAACCCCCTGTTTCTGATCCAGTCTCATCACCAGTCCATACACAACTTCCTGCTACTTCTCCTCAATCCCCCACAATGTCTCAATATTCAAGGAGAATAAGCACTAACCGCATGATTGGATTGATGACAAAAATGATTACAAAGGAGAATAAGCACTGTAGCCCTAGAACTCTGATATCCGTGCGTATACAAAATGGAGAATGTACGATCTATATGCATTTACAAAGTCAACTACTGTTATATACTTTTTACAACTATGAACTAATTGCAAAATATACCCTAGGCTTTGTATATCATCAACAAAATATATTCCAACAATCTCCCCCTTTGTTGGAATAAGCAAAGTCTTTATCTTGAAAGCCCCGGCTCCATCTAAAAATTTCTTACACTTTTATAGTTTGCTAGTCTCCACATTATCTTTGAAATAACTTCAACAATGAGCTTCTTGTCATTTGCACTTAGGGCTCCTCTTTTAGTCTTTCTTTTCTGATCAGCAGCTAGCTTTCCTTTAAGCCCACTCATAACTGTCTGGAGAGTTCCATCACAAAACTTATTCAATTCAATGGTCCTCATAGCTCTCAGCTTTCGATTTCTGTCTTTGTACATGACTACTGGACGCTTGACCATGATAACTTGAAACTCTTTCAACTCTCCGGCAAATTTGATTTCTCTGTTTGGTGGAGTCATATTAATCTTTTTCATGCCCCTTTCAACACCAATTTGAAGATCTTGGATTGACATAAGAACGAGCTTTATATGCATGAAATGAAACAAAGTCTTTGAAGCAAATCTGCAAAGCTCAATTCTTTTGTTTCTACATAATTCATCAAACAAATATTCAATGTCCACCAAATTCATCCAAAACATATCTGCTTCTGTAAACTTATACGTATTCCCATCCGATCTTGTCACAGTGAATGTAGGATAAAAGATTTTAACAAATCTATCCTTTTCAATCTTTACTAGATCCACTATCGGAAACTCACTTCTAACTTTGTCTGCACCCTGAGCCTTGTTTTGTAGGAAACTTGCATAGTTCACCAGATTTGGTCGATTTGGTTCCAATACTCTCAGCAGCTTCAGGAATGTACAAGGAGCTTGCTTTTTGCAAAAAAATCTTTTTTTCTAAATGGTCTTCAAGATACGGCAACTTATTCCTTTTCCTAACATATTTAGCCCATTTCTTTGAGGTAAGTTCCAGACCCCTTTTCAATTTCTTTCTAACTTCTTCTTCGTTCAGAACGCACAACATATCATCAATCTCTCTCTGAACCAGTTTTTGAACTTCAAATCTTAATTGATGTTGCTTTTGAGTCTCATCAGCAAGCACATACTCATTATAAAGTCTCTCCATAACTTCAAATTCATTCACCTCCTTCACAACCGAAGGAACAAAACTTTCGACTTGAAACGGTTCTATCTCTTCTTCTTTTACCTGTACTGTAACCTCAGGATTTTCAACCGTTGGTATAGGTATATCATCCTTTAAGATCTCTTGAACCAACACCTCTTCTTCTTCAATCCTCTCAGCTCTAACAGCAACATCTGTTAGCTCTATCACATCATCATCTTTCGATTCTTCAATTTCAACAAAATCTTCAATCATTAAAACTTTTTCATGTTCCACTTCTTCAGACTCTTCATATTCATCAAAAATATATAACTCTGACTGAATGTTCAATGGACTAGGAACTTCTTCATAAAGAATCAATTCCTTTCCTTTTTGAACATCAGCAGGTTCTTTTGAGCTTCCTGTCTCTTCTTTCTGTACCTCAGCCTCCTTCTCTCGATAGGTTATCATCAATATACCCGGTGTAGGCTCATCAAGCTTCTCCTCTTCTCCCCCTCATGAGGAGCATCATCTGAGTCATCGTCATGCTCATCATGTTTACGTTTTGGCGCAGAATCTTGAGCCTTACAGGTCTGTTCAACAGCCGCCACCGTTTCTGATAAATTTCCTAACGCAGTGATCACCATGCTTTCAAACCCTATCATCCTTTCTCTCATCTAATCAAAATGCTCAAACACAAAATCTCTCAGCTCTTCAATAGCTTGATTAGGATCGGGTTGCTTCACAGACTCCTCTGCTACTGACTTTCCTTTAAAAAACTTATGAATGTTATTCATTTGAGCCATGACCTCTGATAATTGAGCAAATACATGATTGTTTACGCCAGCAACAGCAACATTTAATGCTTGACTTAACGTTGTTTCAGTGACGAACGGGTAAAGATTAATGACTGGTCACTCAGACTTCCATTTGACACAACAGTGGAACTTGTAAAAAGAACCTCTGTGTGGCTAGTGCTCAGAGTTGGCAAAGTGGTAGCTTTGACTGGACTCCACCCTCTTCAAGTGACGGAGCAACGAATGTTTCCGCGACTGAGGATGTTCCGGCAGTAACACTAAGTTCAACTGCACTTACTTCAACAAATGAAGTAGACGCAAGTGTCCTATCGTGTATTTGTTCTAGACTCGGTGATTGAAATGAACTCGTACACTCGGGCAGATGTGTACTGAGTTCAATATCCATCAAATCCAAAGGATTATCGGATAGATGTTGTGCTTGATCCCGGTGCTCAAGTGAAACAGTCTCCTGTTGAGAGGAGACTGAGTGGATGGTAGGGTGTATCGTCAGTGGGATACTGACTTCTTCAATGCTAACTCCCTGTTGGGAGCTAACAGCAGTTATGCTAAAATCCCGGATTTATTGGCTCTGGGCATCCTTCACACTCTCTTGAGCAATACTTACAATATCCATTAGAATTGCTCCTCTCTCATCATGAGCAGGTCCACCATTATCATCATCATCATCACCCTCCTCCGCTCCCTCATTTATGTTTGCTAATGTACGTTCATAATCGGAACTACTTTTTTCTCCCTCACCTCCCCTTACAGCACCCGCTTATCCCTCAGGCACTTGAAGGCTACCCTTAACTTCACCCCCTTGCTGAAGTTCCTCTTGTCCTAGAACTCCTTGGTTTAGAGAACTCGGTTCCTGGGTCTCTATGGGAGCATGGTCTATGAGGTACAGCCTCACATTCTCACTTGATTGATCTGCATACCTTAACAATGCTTCCGGTATTGGCATGATGTTGGCATTTGGAGAATCCGGAACTTCATGTAGGCTCATCATGACGTAATCAGGGCATCTTTGAGAGTTTGATCTTTTCGGTATATTCTCGTTTGCCCGGAGAATGCCTCGGATTAAAATCTAAATGAACCTTTGTAACGGTACAAACTTCCTTGATCTATTTGTAGTCTTGGCAAGTACTATTTCCTTCAAATCTTCCCAAATGCATTGTGCATAATCGTAATGTTTGTTGAATGCGATGCCGTGAAAGATTCTGAGACAATGGATACTGCATCTATCTATGCCAGAGTCCTTTGAGGTCATACACCTATTAATAATCCCAAACAATGTATACCATTCACCGTTTAGCCCATTTCTGTGGAATTTTTAACATTTAGGTAAGGGCTTTGAGTATCCCAGGCAAATCAAGTCATGTACCAACTCTTCATCTGACACGAAATCCTCAAAATCAGCTAGCTCTGGAAAGTTAACAGTATCAATTCTTCTGGGTAGAAACAGACTGTGGCTAAGTCTGGCCAACGTGATCGTTGACTTGAATTGATCGATGGTAACCTTGAAGTGATGGTTACCATCTACTGGAACAAACTTTAGTGTGTGCCAGAACTGATGAAGGTAAACTTGCGGAACGGAGGGTTTATACTTGAGAAGATATCCCAAAGGATGTCCTTTGAGTATATCAACGATGATTGGGTGACTGACTTTTATAACTTTTGTATCGAGGTGGTGGTTATTATCTTTGAACGGCAAGCACTACTTGGGTTTAAGTAGTTGATTGTCAGGGATAATGGTAGATGGTGAAGGCCTTGTTACTGAAGCGGAACGGACGGGTTGGGAAACAAGTGTATGGTTAGATGATGAATGGGAATCAGAAGAATTTGAATGATGGGATTGACTTGGAGATGCCATTTGTAACCTGTGAAATACAATAAACAAATGAAATCTGTCAAATTAGAAAAAATAGAACATTTTGCCAGAAATTATAAAATTTGTGCTTTTCTGTTTAAAGCATCGGGATTCCAGACAATAATATGAAAATATTATTGACAGGATTCCAAAGTCAATCTTTCAGAGACCAATGTTAGAAAATCACAAATATACACAATTTCTTGAAAAAATGTTATATTTTTCTGAAAATTAAAATCTCAACACTTAGAAAAAAATTTGAACAAAAACTCAAATGACTCTTTATACATCTCGACTGACACTTGAAAAATCTCGAATAAGCCTGTGAACAAACTCGAATGAACTTGAATGATTCTCGAATGTATCTATTCACAAACTCGAATGACATGTTAAGTTTATATATCAACTCGAATGATATGTAATATGTCTCGATTAACACTTGAAGAATCTCGAATGACGAATAAGCCTAACTCGAATGATCTATGACTTAACTCGAATGATATACGACTAGACTCGAATGAAAGAAGACTAAACTCGAATGAAACAAGAAAGGACTCGAGTATATGTTATGTCCAACTCGAATGAACATACAGTCCAACTCGATCAAATCATATGTTCAACTCGATCAACCTTAAAGGATTCTCGATTGACAAAGTGAATAACTCGAATGAAAAAGAAACTTCCTCGATTAACCATAGAACCAACTCGGATAAAACACAAAGTTTCTCGGCCCATGTTTCAATCGAGACTGATGTTTTGAAAAAATTCTAAGTCCCTAGTATGATCAACTCGAATAACAAACAAGACTTTCTCGAATAATGAAACATCCAACTTGATCTAAACTAATACTTTCTCGAGTGTTGTGTTATTCAACTCGAATGAAAGTAGGTTTCTTCTCGATTGTAGTTTCATTCGAGAAATATGTTCTTTGAAATTATTTTCCAAGTCCTTACACTGATTTTCAAATTTTGATTCCAAGGACATTTTCACTGATTTAAAGCTTGACCCCTATTCGAAAAAAAATTTCAAACAACTTTGTTTTACTGAACTTTGATTAAAAACAACAACATGGTTGTTAAAAATCCAATTTTCAGAAAACTTATAAACTCGAAACCTTATGAAAAAAAATTCAATTTTCTGTTAGTGTAGATGAAATTTAACTTTGAAATTATAAATTCAAGTTCATATTAACAATCTGCAAACATCTACACTTTTAATTTTAGTTTAACAAACACAAATTTTGAAAAACCATGAACACACATATACGTACATACGAACACACACACACACACACACACATATATATATATATATATATATATATATATATATATATATATATATATATATATATATATATATATAAAACAGATACTGAAATGAACTATATTAAAACAAAAACAGGAATCACTCACAGTTTGATGATATTATCTCTGAAGTAATCGAAGATATGAGTGTTTTTGTGATTTCTTAGTAGTGAAGAAAGGTTTGGGAAGACGGTGAATAGTTCTTTGGACCGAAATGTCTAATCTGAATTTTGAAATTCAACTTTATAGTTGAATTTCAAAATTTTGAAAATATTCGGCCCGTTATTAAATGTCAAAAAAATAACATTACCCGGCCCACATTCACCAATCATAAGCCCATTTAATTTGAAACCCAATTTCTTTTCAAAAACTATACAACCAAAATAATAAAAAAAATAAAACACACTAAACAAAACTTTTTTTGAAAAACTCAAAAAAAATTCAACCAAAATAAAAATAAAATAAAATAAATTGTAAACACATATAATGCTCCCCCTTGAAGTTTATAATGCTGCTCCCCCTCAGATGTATATGGTAATTTTCAAGTCAGGTCCCCCTACAAAATATCAGATAAATATCAGATTCTCACAAAATCAGATAAAAATTATTTTCTGCTCCCCCTGCACATGACAATTCAGATCTGTTAAATTCTGAAAAATTTGAACTTTTAAAATTCATGAATTTAACATCAGATTAGAATCAATAAAAAATGTAAATTTAAAATTAAAAATTGTAACTACTGAATTATTAAATCTAACGATTCAACATACCCAATTTGTATACCAAAAAATTAAACCTTTTTTCATCTAATGCTTTGGTAAACCAGTCAGCTAGTTGATATTCAGTAGCAACAAAGTATAATTCTATATTCCCATTTTCAACGTGATCCTTAATAAAGTGATACCGAATGTCGATGTGTTTTGTTTTTGAGTGTTGCATAGGATTTGATGCAATAGCAATTGCGCTCTGTGAATCATAATATATCGGAATCTTCTGTGGTGTAAACTGGTAGTCTCGCAATTGGCTTTTCATCCACAACACCTGAGAACAGCATGAAGAAACAGCAACATATTCTACTTCAGCTGTAGACAATGAAACACAGTGTTGTTTCTTGGATGACCAACAGACGGGTTTCTCACCTAAGAATTGAACTGCACCAGACGTAGTTTTTCAGTCTATCTTATCACCTGCCTGATCAGCATCAGAAAAAGCAGTTAAGTTGAATGAAGATTCTCTGGGATACCACAAACCAAGGTTTGGTGTTCCCTTCAGATATCTTTAAATTCTTTTAGCAGCAGTTAAATGTGATTCTATTGGATTCGCCTGATATCTCGCACAAACACATGTAGCAAACATAATATCCGGTCTACTAGCGGTTAAATACATTAATGACCCAATTCTTCCTCGATAATGAGTTACATCTATAGGTTTCCCTGAAATGTCCTCATCGAGTTTGGACTTTGAATCCGGAGCCATGGGAGTTTTCATAGGAGTACTGTTGACCATGTTAAATTTCTTTAACATGTCTTGAATATATTTGGACTGATTTATAAAAATACCATCAGTCAATTGTTTAACTTTTAAGCCTAAGAAAAAATTTATTTCTCCCATCATGCTCATTTCGAATTTCTGGGACATTAAGAAAGCGAATTTCTTACAAAATTCAGGATTTGTAGACCGAAATATTATATCGTCTACATATATATTTATTACTATAATATCCGGCCGCTGACGTTTTATAAATAGGGTTGTGTCAACTGCACCTTTGTTGAATCCACATTTCAACAAATATCTTGAAAGTGCATCGTACCAAGCACGTGGTGCTTGATTAAGGCCGTACAGTGACTTGTCTAAAATATATACATGATCAGGTTTTGAAGGATCAGTAAAGCCTTCAGGCTGATATGTATATACTTCATCAGTTAATTCCCCCTTCAAAAACGCAGTTTTAACATCCATTTGATAAACAGTGAAATTTTTATGAGCAGCAAATGCTAGAAACATCCTAATTGCTTCTATTCTTGCAACAGGTGCAAACGTCTCATCATAGTCTATCCCTTCTTGTTGACTGTATCCTTTAGCAATGAGTCGTGCTTTGTTACGAATGATGACTCGATGTTCATCCTTCTTGTTCTTAAAGATCCACTTCGTGCCAATGATAGATTTATCTTTAGGTCGCTCTACAAGTCTCCAGACCTTCAACCGTTTGAACTGATTCAGTTCTTCTTGCATTGCAACAATCCAATCAGCGTCCAGAAGAGCTTCTTTCACATTTTTCGGTTCAATTTTGCTGAGAAAATTGGAAAATAAGCACTCGTTTATTGTGGCTCTTCTGGTTTGGACTGAAGAAGAAGGATCACCAATAATATTTTCTGTTGGGTGATTTCTAGTCCACTGAAAGTATGTGCATACGATTGAATGTGGTCTTGATTGGGATTTAGATCGAAATAGGGAAGTCGGGGGTTGGCTTCAGATGTAGACGGTAAGGCATCTGAGATAGGAGTTTCTGAATGTTTAGATGTTAAGGGGGTTTCAGAAGATTCTGGAGGTTGAATAGGTTGTACACTGTCAGTTAGCAAGTGCACATCTGTTGTCAAAGCTTCTCCAGTTTCTTCTGATACTTGTTGATGAGAATGATCCGAGACTACGACGGGATCTTCAGTAATCCTGTCAGGCACCAAATTTAAAACATTAGTTTTGGGCTTCTCAAAGTAGTCTTCATAGAAATTCTCAAAAAGTTTATTTAATTCTGAATTTTATGCATTCTTTTCAGTTGACTACTTAGAAGTCGACTTGTTATGTTCGGGTCCTGAACTGGGATGTTCAGAAGCCATAACCACTCCTTCATCAAATTCAACGTTGACACTTTCATTGACTGTCTTGGTCCGCTTGTTGTAGACTCGGAAAGCGACTGACTCCTTTGAATATCCTATGAAAATACCTTCATCGGCTTTTTGATTAAATTTTCCAAGGTTATCTTTGTCATTTAATATGAAGCATCTGCATCCAAAGACATGGAAAAATTTAATATTAGGTATCCGTTTGTTTAATAGCTCATAAGGAGTGTTCCCGAATCGTTTATTGATGATTGAACGATTCTGTGTGAAACAAACTGTTGCAACAGCTTCAGCCCATAAGAATAACGGAAGATTGGAATACGCCAGCATTGTTCTCGCTGATTCCACTAGTGTCCGATTTCTCGTTCAACGACACCATTCTGTTGTGGAGTTCGAGCGGCTGAAAATTGATGTGTGATTCCTACAGAATTCAAAAATGATTCAAGAGATTTGTTCTTGAATTCTGTGTTGTTATCTGATCTGATTGACTGAACTGAAAGTTGCAACTTCACTTGAATTTTCCAGAGTAAGTCTATAATGATTTCGGTAGCATCTGATTTGGACCGCAGGAAGAAAACCCATGTGTATCGTGAGTAGTCGTCGACTATTACCAATACATATCTTTTCTTATTAATAATTTGTACTCTCATTGGTCCACACAGATCCATATGTATCAGTTCCAGTTCTCTCGTTGAAGAGTGTTCGGATTTGGACTTGTGTGAAGCTCTAGTCATCTTTCCTTTTTCACAAGCGGCACACAACTGCTCCTTTTGAAATTTGAGAGTCGGTAGCCCTTTAACTAACCCACCTTTTGCTACGTTGGTTAATTCATTAAAGTTCAGATGTGAAAGACGACGATGCCATAGCCAAGCTGTTTTAGATTTAGCTTTTGACAGTAAGCAGACATCTTTTTTCAGATTAATGGAGGCTAGTTCAATGGAGTACAAGTTGGTTTTCCTTTTTCCTGGGAGGATTTCTTTTCCTTCTCCAGATCGAATGGTGCACCGATTAGCTTTGAAGTTGACTTCTAATCCTTTATCGCAAAGCTGTCCAATGCTAAACAAGTTATGTCCAAGACCACCAACGTAGAAGACCTTCTATATGGTAATTTTATCGTATGCAAGACTCCCGTAACCTTTGATTGGACAAAACTGATCGTTCCCAAATCTGACCGTCCCACAGAACTTTTCTACAAAGTTAGTGAGTGTTTCTCTTCGTCCGGTCTTGTGCTTCGAGCATCGAGAGTTAAGATACCATACATGATTTACCTGTAAGACAAAATAGCACATGAGGTACCCACTTATAGTTGGGTACTTTTGAGTTTGGTAAATCATGCAGTTGATGATGCTTTATCTCATCAGATATGTCTTTTATCTTAACAATTGATGATGATTTAGGTACCCACTTTTCAATAGTTCGTTTTGGTATCCACTTTTGTACAATTCGCGGCGGAACTGCTTTTGAAAGATTTTGCTGTGGAACCTTTTTCTGTTTGAAAGATGGGTCCTTTTTCTTAGGTTTCCATACAAGCTTATCAGATTTTACAAGTAATGATTTACATGAACCCGAATTTAAAGAAATTAAATCAGTTCGAGAGAATTTGATACAAGATTTATCCATAAATTCATTATTGCAGACAGAATTTTCAAATTTGCTATTTCCATCTGTAACAATATTTTTCTTCACTGGTCACTCTTGTTTTATTTTCTTGTTTTTCTGTTCTCTCTGCTTCTATCGCCAAACTTGCTTCCGAGAACCGTTCACAATAGAATCTGACATAGAAGAAACATGAGAATTAGTGATCTTAGAAACTTGTTTCTTCTGTAAAGGTTTCTTACCTTTTAAAGTTTGGACTTTGAGTGCAATTGAGTCCTTTGTAGAAGTTGATTCACCTTTTTCAAAATTAGAAATATCAAAAATACCTTTCGTTTTCTCCTTCTATTGTTGTAAACTTGGTGAATTTTCAGATGATTTCATTAAATCTGTAGAAATTCTTTACAGAATTTTAACAGGTTCTTTATGATGATCTGATTGTTTGTTATTTAAAGGTTTTACAAATTCATCAATTTTAACAAACATCTCTTCTAATGAATTGAAATCAGAGTTCATGTACTAATCAAATTTTGTTTCAGAGTTGATAGAATCTAGTGAAGTTGAAGATAATGGATCAGATAACATTTTGTTCTCAGGTTGTTTTTGTAACTTTTGTTCTAGAATTTTAAGTTCAGCCTTGAGAGTTTAATTTTCTGTGTCAAAGTTTTTGATTTTCAATTCGAGATCAGATTTTATCTTTTCTGGAATCGAAAATGGTAAATATAACTTTCGAGATTGAGTAGTAAATTCAGATAAATCCTTATCGGAATATGTCTGAATATACTCTTCTTTAGTGTCAGTATTTAGTTGATTCATTTATTCTGTTATAGTCAACAGAATTTTGCATTTTATCTAATCTTAATCTTTTTGATTCTTCACTAGATTCCTTGTCGGATGCTTTCATAAAAGTCATTTTCAATCCTACATTCATATATCTGACATCATATAAAGTCGGTGAATTTGAGATATCCTTTGTCAGATACTTAGGATTTTCCCAACCAATACCAGATTTAGAATTGTATAATTCTGTGTCTTTTGGTTGATTTAAATATATAGTTTAATCTGTTTGACCTCTTTTGATAAATTCATCTTCAATTTTCTTTATTTTCTCATAAAAGCTTAGTTTGTTCTTCAAAAATGGCATTATATTTTACAGAAAAATTTGAAGCCTCTAATTCTGCCAAACTCAGTTTTTCTTGTAGGTTAGATATATTGTTATTAAGTTCTTGGATTTTGTTTTGAAGTTCATTTTCTTTGTCTTGCAAATCTGAAACTGCTCGTAATGCCAATGCTTTATCCTTGGAAAAATCTAATACTAAGGTATGTTCATTATGTAACTTGTTTTCCAAAGAGTGAGCATGTTTCTTTTCAGCCTTTAATGATTTTTCAAATTTATTAAGCATATAGGCCATTTGTGTTAATTTTTCTTCAAGCAAACAGGACTCATCATTTTCATAGTCAGAGTTAGAATTTACCTCTGGTGTTTCTGAACTGTCTGATTTTTCTGACACTGATTCGTCAGTATCCTTGTCATTGCTGCTTCTAGCTTTCCCTGTTGCCATCAACGCGAATTCTTCAGCTACTTCCTCATCAGACTCTTCTTTATCCTCACCCTCTTCATCCGTTAGCCCAACCCATACCTCATCTTCTGCTATCGTAGCTGACTCACTCATTTCTGATTCATTGAGGACTTCTGATTTCAAGCATATATGAGCATCCTCATCCAGTATGTCTTCATCCTCTGACAGTTGTAACAAATGATCATCCTCTGCCATGAGGGCTTTTCCAGCTTCCTTTTCTTTGGCTAGGAGAGCCTTTCTTATGTAGTAGTCAGAATTTTTGACTACTGGCATTCTGCACTCACGAGCAAAATGACCTGGTTTTCCACAATTATAGCACTTCTGCTCTGTTTCTTTCTTCGTTGATTTATCGGATTTTTAATATTTTTCAGCTTTTCTGCCACTGCTCTCACCAGATTTTCATACTTCTCCTTATTTTAAAACTTCCTTGAGCCAGTCTTGTAGCGCATTTTGTTGTTAGTTGGCTTACGATAGAATTTCTTTTCGAATGACTTAGTAAGCAATGTCATCTGCTTTTTCATCTCTTCTATCTCGGAATCAGCAGATGAATCTGATGTGTCTGATTCGGAAGAGCTATTGCTAATGACTGCCCGTTTATCCTTTTTCAGCTTATACTTATATTTCTTTTCTGCCAGTAAAGCCAAAGGGTCAACAGTTTCTTTCTCGGCTTTCTTTTTTCAAGATATTTTTCTCAAAACAACCTCTTGATAGTTATTGTGGTTTTCAAAAATCATGTGGAAGTCCATCTATTCAATGTCCTTCGTCTGTTGGATAATCATCGCATATTTTTCCCATTCTGGGTTAAGTACGTTTAAGAACTTGACATTGAAATCTAGATTGGACTTTGTTACCCCATTTCTTTTCATCTCACTTACCAGACTGACAAACCGCAAGTAAGTGTTTTCTAGTAATTCTCCTTCTCGTGCTGTAAAGTTCTCGAAAGTCATCAGACTGTTCCTTGCTCTATTAGTTGCAGCCCTGTCAGATCCCCTCACTAACTTCCACATCTCATCCCAGATGGATTTGGCGGTCTTTGAGTTTGTAAGACAGGTGTAGATGTCATTAGGGATTAAGATCAGTAACAACTTCCTAGCTGATTTGTCCCCTAACTTTCTTCTTTTCTGTGCCTCAGTTATGTTTGTAAGCTCAACAGTTCTTGGTGGAATTGGGGGATTTCCAATGGGACACCAGGGATTGTCTCCAAGAACACGGCTGGTCCGTCCGTTAAGGATTTAAGCATTTCTTCCGAAAGATCATGGAAGCTAATAAATTCCAAAAACCTCTCCCTCCACTGTACGTATTCTCCCCAATAGAGAATTGGGGGTTTCGTCTCTGATCCCATGGCAAGCGCGTCTTTTGACATTATGACTGATAGATAGGAAACTTTCCAAGATCGAATGATGTTTGATTGAAATTGAATCAGTTGATCAACTATTGAAAATTGATCAAGTTTTGAAAGAATGTTTAATGAAACTCGAATGAACAAGATAGTCAACTCGAATGATGAGTTGAACAACTCGATTAATGAATGATTGAAACTCGAACCAATGTATTATCAACTCGAATCTATAACAAATGAACTTGTTAGAAGAATTAAGCAACTCGAATCAAGTAGTGATGAAACTCGAATGACTCAATGTGCAACTCGATTGATTAAGTGTAAAACTCGATTGATTCTGTGTGAAACTTGATTGATTCTAATTTGCAACTTGAATTTAACTAAGTGTAACTCGAATGAATATATGTGCAACTCGAATTAAACTTTCCTTTGAACTTGATCAACTCGAATATAATGTAAGTTCAACTTGAATTCAACTATTATGCAACCCGATTGATACCTTGTGATTAATTCCTTGGTGAAATTAAACTTGGATCAACTTGAATTGATTTTAGTTCAACTCGAATGGAATACACTACCAACTCGAATGTAAGATAGGTCAACTCGATTAAAGTGCAAGTCAACTCGATTAAAATGAAAGTCAACTTGATTAAAAATGAAATTCAACTGGATTGAACTACAAGTTCAACTCGATTGACACTAAAGTCAAACTCGATTTAAACTTGTTATCAACTCGATTGAAATGGTCTGTCAACTCGAATTGCTCATGAACATAGTATAATTTGAGTTTCTTAGTTTTTCAAAATTTTCAACTCTGAAACTCAAATTAATTTGTAAAACACAGCTATTTTCAACCAAATTGATATCAAAGGTAGGGATTCTGATTTCAAACACTTTTTTGTGAAAGTATATCGTCCAAAAACATATCTAAAAGTGACTTTTGCAATGAAACAGTGAAAAACTTTTAGTTTTTCAAAATTTCCGAAAAATAAACAGATCTTTTTCTCTGTATGATGAATCAAAAAAAATATATTCAATTCATTTGACTTCCTAATCTCTTCCTTCGATCCAATTTTCAGAATCAATAATGAATAGGATAAAAACCCTTGTTGATTTTTGTGTTTTTCGAAAAAAAAATGTGTCAAGAACAGTTCTTGAAAAAATTCAATTTCCAATCAAAAATCATTCTAAGAGCTCTGATACCAATTGTGAATTATGAATCCTATCAATCAATCTACAATCACAACAATTAATCAAGAACAGAAACAGTAATACTAACCGAATGATTGGATTGATGACAAAAATGATTACAAAGGAGAATAAGCATTGTCGCCCTAGAACTCTGATATCCGTGCGTATACAAAATGCAGAATGTCAGATCCATATGCATTTACAAAGTCAACTACTATTATATATTTGTTACAACTATGAACTAATTGCAAAATATACCCTAGACTTTGTATTTCATCAACAAAATATATTCCAACACCCACTATCTCCCTGTGCAATGAGGAAGCTTCACTGAGATTCTCAGTGAGAGTATAAAAGGAAGCTTCTAAGGATTGTGAGAAAACTAAGAGTGAGAAATTCGGAACGTGCATTAAAGTTTGATTTTCATGCATGCCAGTCTGCTTGAATAGAACAGTAACGTGTGTCCAAGCTATTCTTATTCAAGTTGTCCATCTGTGTCTTGTAAAACACTTAGTTCATCTTAGTGATTGTATTCATTGTATCTAGTCTGAATGTGTCTTAGATTAGTTAAACATCTGTTGTATTTGTCATCTCAGCTTGAACCTTTCCGCAGTAAAGCTTTTTTGTAATTAACACTTGTTAATAATATACACAAACATTGAGAAAAGAGTATTGATTTTTAATTTGGTTTATTCACCACCCCTATATAGCTTAGAACAATACACTAGAGAAATTTTTTTGGGACCTACAACTGGTATCAGAGCAGATAGAGTGTGTGTTAACTCTAGATCTCTCATTCTCCCTATTTACCCATGGACAACAGTGTTGCCAGCTCCTTCCCTGTAACATCCGACAGTAAACCAGGTTAGCGACTATGACCTAATCAGTATTTACTAGCCAATTATAACCTAATCAGTGGTCATTAGAAATTAATCAAAGTGATTAACAAGGCTCATGAAGAAATTCAACTCTATTAGAATCAAATTCATCGGTGCGATGAATCGGGAAATCAATTAATCCGATCGATTTACGATATGAAGGATTAATTCAACTAAGTACATAACTAAATTATGATTAGTGACACTAATCATACACTAATACAATTACTTAACATTAATTATGCAAGACTAAAACAATTCATTAAAATAATGCATCCAAAAGTATTTATGAATTTACATAAAAATGGAAATACAAGAATACATTCTAAATACTTTTATACAAAAAAATAAAAACCAAAATACATAATTTTTATACCATAAAAATCAGCCAACACATAAGGGGAACACACTTTTGTGTCCCCTTTGACTTTCATTAAAAATATTGAAAAGAATTCCTCACTTTTTCTACTTTTCCAACATGTTGGTAAAGTGTTAAACACCACCTTTGCTTTCATCATTTGCAAGACCAATTCTCTTCTATAAATAGAGGACTCATTTCTCATTTCATTCACACCTTGAAAGATCAAAAACCTCTCCTTTTCTTCTCTAAAAACCGGATTTATACACACACACATCACAAACTTTTGTATTCAAGTGTTCTTCAAGTGTTCTTCAAGAAATTCAAGTGTTTTGGTGCAAGTCTTGCAAGGATTCCAACTTCTACTCAAAAACATATTCTAAACACTTTAAATTAAGTAAATACTTACTTATTTCATCTTATATTTATGTTTATATAAGTCTTGCATAATATATATAATCACCAACAACAACAAGTTTCATAAAAAAACTCAAGTTTATAAGTTTCTAGTTTTTATTTTTAAGTTGTTTCTTTAAATGTGCATATGAATATATGAACACATTATAAACATGTTAATATTATGAAAAGATGTGTTATATATGTGTTATATAACTTTTACAACTTTTATACAAGTAGTCTTTGAATAAACAACAAAAATCATAAGTTGTTTCAAGTTTATAAAACTGCGGATTTTCGGCAGAAAATTTATATCGACTTTGAAAAATCATAACTAATTCATAACTCAACGAAATGAGTTGATTGTTTTCTCAAAAGTTAGATCTATGTCTTAACTATAGATCTCGAATTTTTCATAATTTATTTTGGAGTTTAAGACCTCCAGAAAGTATTTGGGAAACCGAAAGTTTGACAGCTCAAAAATGGCCAACATAGGGTTTTTAACGAGCTTTTTCACCAACCTAAACATCTCAAAAAATGGCCGTTTTTGATTCTAAAAATCCTTTGTATATAGTAGTTTAATGTCCTAGAAATCCAAAGTCTAAAACATTTTGGAGCTTGGTCAAAAACAACCTCAAAGTAGGCCGCAAAACCTCCGAAAAAGCTGGAAAATTATATATATATATATATATATATATATATATATATATATATATATATATATATATATATATATATATATATATATATATATAAACTTGACGTTTTAAGCGAATTTTATTTATAAACTTGTAATGTTGGGTGATTTAAGACATAAAAATCTATAAATATATATATCATCATATATTAGAGATATTAAGTCCTTATTATCATTTAGGACTCGATTAAACTCACCCGACGCATCATCCATCCATTTACGCTAAAAGCTTTTTTACGCTAGATTTTTGCCATCACAATCCCGGTGAGTTCTCATAGCCCCTATTTTCACACTGTTATGTTTTTGGGATGAAATACATGCTTCGTTTTTATATGGACATGAAAATATCTTCATTTCTATTATGTATTACACATGTGGTTCCATTAGCCCTTATATCATGAACCGTTAATTTCATTTATTTGTAAGCGCGAATATATTATGGATAGATCTATTGGGAGTCATGTCCCCCACTCGGGTTAGTTCGGGTCGGCTAACAGCGGGTGCATATATATTCAACACACGGTATTACGTATGGGAATACTGCACAGGGCAAACTTATTTTAATTAAGTTTCGGTTGCATGATGGTTTATATGTAATACATAACAAGGAATTTATGATTTTATAAATTCAATCTCTATTATTGTTGTCCATACAAGTCAGATTTACGTGTAAACCTATGAGCTCACCAACAATTTTGTTGACGTATTTTAGCGTGTATTTTCAGGAAATTTAGGCAAGTCTATCACATCGGTAGTATTTTCAAGCTTCCGCATTTAAGGAGTCGCACTCAGTTTCAAACCATCGGAGATTTATTTGCATTATTTTGGATGATTTAATTATGTATTTAAATCTCTGTACCTTGTGAACTTCTCTTTATCATTTTGGGTTATGTAAAACATTTATATCTTTTAAAGTTACGCTGATGTATCTTTGAAAACGTCAATATAGTGGTCGTTCATTATGATTATGGTTACGCTTCCGCACTTGTCACGCCTCGCTACCAACCGGGGTAGCAAGGTGTGACAGATTGGTATCAGAGCCATAGTTATAGTGAACTAGGTTGCAATAGTACCTAGACTATAACTGTTACAAAAACTAAACTTTCTTCACTAATTGTGAACACATATATGACAATAACATGTCGAACAATACGGTTATTATCCTCTTTAACCCTGAGGATGAACTCTCACCCATGGAACAAGGAAGCCAAGGTGACACTATGATGTACTTTGGATTAGAGGCCCACCCAGACCCAAATCAATAACGATGTAATGGACTCGTCAAAGCACAAGGAGGACAACCGTGACCCTGCAGCATAAAATGCTCCACCATCACCACCACTGGAACCATCCCAATGGACCATTAAGCAAGTTCACCCCTAGGAAAAGGGTGTGACTAGCACAACGGGAGTCTATCCCGTACCTACTCATCGGCCAAGCCCGCCGCTGTAACGACAGGCGAACGTAAGACAGTGGGGATGGATGCCTCACACTCTCCAAGAGTGGAGAAACAAGGAAGGGATCCCAAACCAGATAGAAACACCATCTTCTTCTCAAGTATCGACACTTACCCAGGAACCTATGGTACCTTTGTTGGTGACAAGGGCTGCCAGACACAACCTTCAATTTCGACAAATCCACCAGGAGATCGGTGAGATCTCTGCAAGGATTAAGCAGGAGACAATACAAACCACCGATAAACCATAGGCCAACCAGAATGCCCAGGCGATTCAACAAGACAGAATAGACAAATTGTGACAGCGCCTAGGAGAGCGCAACGCCCGTAATGAAGAACTAACCCAACGACTTAACGCACTGGAGTACGAGGAAACCCCAGAGGCATCTGATACTTAGTACCCTTCTACCATTTTATAATATTTATCTAGGCTATACTATCTGATATATCATAGGATAAGTAAGGCTTAAGAATCTATCAGATAATTCTGACCATATCATATACAAAGATTAAGTATCAAGAACTTTTATGAGGAATTAAGTTTTTACTACAACTCTGCGTAGGAGACGATAAAGCTATGACTATTTGCCTAAAAATTTCAAACCCATAGACTTATCCCCTTACCCCATTAGATACCACTTATGCATTTCTACTATTTAATGTTGGTGCTGATAAGAGCTTTATATCCACTATGTACAGTACGCAGATAAATTCCATTCTTACATCGTTAAGTCTCACTTATGCTATTAAGGTTGATGACAGTAAGACGCGTAAGACAAATAATATAAGTCAAGGATGCTCCTTAGAATTTGTAGGCTGACTCTTTAAAACAGACTTGATGCCCCTCAAACTGAGAAGTTTTGACGTGGTCATAGGCATGGATTAACTATCGAAAAATCGTGCTGAAATAGTGTGCAACAAGAAGACGGTTCATATACCCTTAGCCAATAAGAAGGTCCTTACTGTCCAAGGCAAAGCAAGAAATACCAAAGTAAGCATCATCTCTAGCATTAGGACCCTAAAGTGTTGACAGAGAGGGAGCCAAAGGAAAAGTGGCTCGAAAATATGCTTATTATTTGTGATAACCCCAAGGTTTTGCCAGAACACATACCTGGACTCTCACCATCGAGGCAAGTCAAATCCAAAAATTGGCCTAGTATCAGGTGCGGCACCAGTGGCTCGAGCACCAGGCCGGTTAGCCCCATCAATAGTGTATGAATCGTCCAACCAACTGTAGGAGCTCTTAGATAAAAGGTTTACGAAACCGAGTTCCTCACTTTGGAGGAGCTCCAGTTTTGTTCATAAAGAATAATGATGGAACCTTCAGAATATGCACCAATTACCGAGAGCTAACTAAACTAAAAGAATCAATACCCGCTCACAAGGACCAATGACTTGTTTGACCAAACTCCAAAAATTAAGCTTCTATTTGAAGATCGACCTAAGGTCTGGTTATCATCAGGTTACAGTTCACAAAAAAAAAAAGATATTCCAAAGACAGCCTTCAGATTCCGTTTCGGTCATCATAAATTCCTATTAATGTCGTTTGGATTAACCAGTGCCCTAACGATACTCATGGACCTCATCGGGTGTGCAAACCTTATCTAGACAAATTCGTGATTCTATTCTTGAATGACTTCTTAATCTACTCACGAAACCAGGAGGAGCACGAGTAAACATTTAAGACTGATTCTAGAGTTTTTGGAGAAAGAACAACTATATGCCAAGGTTTCTAAGTTTGATGTTTGGCTAAGATAGGTGAAATTTCTCGGTCACCTGATCAATAGTAAAGGAATCCAAGTCGACCCCGCAAATATCGAGGTTATCAGGAATTAGTCAACTCTTAGAACCCCCATAAAGATACGACAGTCCTTAAGACTTGCCACTTATTATAAGCAATTATCAGAAATTTCTCAAAGTTCACCAGAGCTCTAACAAAACTGACCCGAAAAGACATTAATTATGATTGGGGCGAAAATCAGGAGACATCATACAGTTATTAAAGCACAACCTGTGTAGCGCGCTTATTTTATCCAAGAGAAGCAAGAAATTTTTAGATTACTGTGATGCTTCACACAATGGGTTGATATAGAAAGATAGGTTCATAACTTATACTTTATGAAAAACTTAAGGTTCTCTAGGTGATTTACACAATGCATGATCTGGATCTTGAAGCAGTAGTCTTTATCCTTGAAGACATTAGTTATACGGTAAGAAGTGTACTACAGACCATAAGAGCCTCCAACACATCTTGAACCAAAAAGAGGCGGATATGAAGTAGTGCTATTGGATGGAGCTAATAAGTAATTGCAACTGTGAAATTCGTTATAACTCGGGGAAAGCTAATGTGGTTGCAGATGCTCAGAGCCGAAGGGAACGAGCTAAGCCGTTAAGAGTACACACCCTAGTTATAACCATTCAACCAAACCTTCTTTTCTTAGTTCATGATGCACAAGTAGAAGTTGTTAAGGAGGAAAATATGAAAAATGAAGCTCTGCACGGAATGGATAAATAGTTTGGGATAAGGGCTAATAAAAATCGATATTTCATGAATAGAATCTGATTACTCTGTTTGGTGGAATAAGAAAGCTGGCTATGGATGAAGGACACAAATCAAGATATGTCGTTCACCCCGGATCCGATAAAATGTATCATGACCTCAAGGAGCTATACGGGTGGCCTAACATGAAGGCTGACATTGCCACATATGTCAACAGATTCCTAACATGCTCCAAAGTTAAGACAAACATCAGAAACCATTTGAGTAATAGTCGACCGCCTAACAAAATCCGTGCATTCCTACCAATCAAGGAGAACAAAAGAATGAATAAGCTAGTCCAAACGTACCTCAAGGAAGTCGTCTCCGGACACGGAGTGCCTATTATAATCATTTCGGATACGGATAGTAGATCTACATCTAGGTTTTTAGCAATTATTACAGCAAACTTCGGATTCAAAGTTGGACATGAGTACCACATATCACCCTCAGACCAATGGTCAGAATAATAGAACTATCCAAACCCTAGAACATACACTAAGAGCCTATGTAATGGATACTCATTTGCCTTAGTGGAATTATTGTACTACAAATAGCTATCACTCGAGTATTAAAGCTGCTCCGTTTGAGGCCCTCTACGGGCGAAAGTGTCAATCGCCGATTTGTTGGGAAGAAGTAGGAAATAGCCAAATCACTGGCCCTAAGATAATTCATGAAACTACCGAAAAGATAGTACAGATGCGGAACTGACTAAAAGTTTCCCGTAATTGTCAGAACGTTATGCAGATGTAGGGAGAAAATCCCTTGAGTTCTAATTAGGAGAACGAGTACCAATGAAAGTCTCGCCATGGAAGGGTGTGATACGATTAGGAAAATAAGGAAAAACTAAACCCCCGATACATTGGCAATGCAAAGTCTTAAAGGGAATTGGACTCGTAGCTTATCGTTTAGAGTTACCACCAGAGGTTAGCAGCATACACAATACCTTCCGTGTATCGAATATGAAGAAGTGTTTGTTAGAGGAGACACTTGTTACCCCTTGGAAGAGATCCAGCTAACTGATAAACTTCGCTTCATCAAAGAGCCGGTTGAAATAATGGACCGAGAAGTCAAGAAACTAAAGCACAGTCGGATCCCAATAATAAAGGTCAGATGGAACTCTAAGCGAGGTCCTGAGTTTACATGGGAACGTGAAGATCAGTTCCGGGAAAAATACCCTCATCTGTTCTAGAATACTCGAGTAGTGGAGAACACGAGCTAATTTCGGGACGAAATTCCTTTAATAGGGGGAGACTGTAACATCCGGCAGTAAACCATGTTAGCGATTATGACCTAATCAGTATTTACTAGCCAATTATAACCTAATCAGTGGTCATTAGAAATTAATCAAAGTGATTAACACGCTCATGAAGAAATTCAACTCAATTTGAATCAAATTCATCGGTGCGATGAATCGGGAAATCAATTAATCCGATCAATTTACGATATGAAGGATTAATTCAACTAAGTACATAATTAAATTATGATTAGTGACACTAATCATACACTAATACAATTACTTAACATTAATTATGCAAGACTAAAACAATTCATTAAAACAATGAATCCAAAAGTATTTATGAATTTACATAAAAAGGGAAATACAAGAATACATTCTAAATACTTTTATACAAAAAAATAAAAACCAAAATACATAATTTTTATACCATAAAAATCAGCCAACACAAAAGGGGAACACACTTTTGTGTCCCCTTTGACTTTCATTAAAAATATTGAAAAGAATTCCTCACTTTTTCTACTTTTCCAACATGTTGGTAAAGTGTTAAACACCACCTTTGCTTTCATCATTTGCAAGACCAATTCTCTTCTATAAATAGAGGACTCATTTCTCATTTCATTCACACCTTGAAAGATCAAAAACCTCTCCTTTTCTTCTCTAAAAACCGGATTTATACACACACACATCACAAACTTTTGTATTCAAGTGTTCTTCAAGTGTTCTTCAAGAAATTCAAGTGTTTTGGTGCAAGTCTTGCAAGGATTCCAACTTCTACTCAAAAACATATTCTAAAAACTTTAAAGTAAGTAAATACTAACTTATTTCATCTTATATTTATGTTTATATAAGTCTTGCATAATATATATTATCACCAACAACAACAAGTTTCATAAAAAAAACTCAAGTTTATAAGTTTCTAGTTTTTATTTTTAAGTTGTTTCTTTAAATGTGCATATGAATATATGAACACATTATAAACATGTTAATATTATGAAAACATGTGTTATATATGTGTTATATAACTTTTACAACTTTTATACAAGTAGTCTTTGTGTTAGGCACAAAAAGACCTCAGTCAAACCTGTTCTACATCTGAGGGGGAGATTTTATAATCAAACCTGTTGATGCATTTGAAGGTTGAATTTAAGGCCTGTTATATGCCTTATTAAAACCTGAAAATGATTTGCAATATCAGTCTAAAGCTGTTCTATATGTTGCATGTGTTGCAACCAAGACAGTTTGTCCAAGCTGCTCAGTCTGCTGATCAGGCTAGACATAAACTGTCTACGCTGCTCTACACTGTTGAGCAGCTTGGGCATTTCTAAAGTGTTCTGTTCTTTGTGAACAGAACCTGTTCTTTGTGAACAGGCTAAACACTTTATGGAATTTGTTTCCAAGTCATCATGTATTGTTTTTGACTACAAGATCAGTTTACAAGTCGAAGACAAAGTGGAAAGCAGAACCGCTCAGCCTGCCCAAGCTGTTCTGTTACATGAAGACAAAAGGTTATTTGAAAAAGGGTGACAGACCTTTTTCTTATATCAAAATAGGCCTTTACAAGGAAGAAAGACGCAAAGTTGACATTCCTAAATTAGTTAAAGGCAATGCAACAGTAGACAAAGTAAAAAGACAAAAAGTTCTGCAAGTCTGCTTTTCAGAAAAGTGCAGAAAAGTTATATTGTCTTTTCAAACAAGACTTCTCCTTTTTCATTCCGACCAATGAAGATGTTTCTCTTAGATCCTCTAAGTGAGTATAAAAGGAAGCTTCCAAGGTCAGAAAGAAGTGAAGAAAGCTAAGTGCTTAAACCAAGAGTGAACGTGCAAGTGTGATCTTCATGCATGCAAGTCTTCTGTAAATCAGCATCTGTGTGTCAAAGCTGTTTTACCTAAGCTGTTCCTTAAAAGTCTTGTAAACACATTGAGTGCATCTTAGCGAGTGTATTCAGTGTATACTAGTTTGAGTCTGTCTTAGACTAGTAAAACATATTGTTGTACTCTGTCATCTCAGCTTGAACCATTCCGCATTCAAGCTTGTTTGTAATTAACAATTGTTGATAATACATACAAACATTGAGAAAAAGAGTGTGTAGTTTTTAAAGTGCTGTATTCACCCCCCCTCTACAGCTTATAACTATATACTTTGGGAACCTTTCGGGACTACAACTGGTATCAGAGCAGTTTAGAGTGTGTGTCATTCTAGATCTCTCATTCTCCCAAGTTTCCATGGACAACAGTGCTGCAAACTCTTCTTACTATGACAATGGCTCTATGGGCAAACCTCCCAAATTTAATCATCAAAACTTCTCTGGTTGGAAGTGCAGAATGATGCTCTACTTAGAGAATCTGGATGTACAACTGCCAGAGATAGTGATGGAGGGTCCCTACGTGCCAACCTCTGTCACTACTATAACTCCAGCGGTTGAAGGAGCTGCTCCTGAAATCAGGACCTTTGAGAAAGCCAAAGCTCAATGGTCTGATGAAGACAAGAAACTGGTGGCTCTGGATGCAAAGGCCAGAAACAACATGGTCATTTCTCTCCCTGATGATGTGTTCAAGCAGGTTGAGAAAATGAAGACTGCAAAGGAGATGTGGGATACTCTGTGTACCGTCTATGATGGACCCACAATCACACTGGACAACAGGATTAACAATCTTGTTAGACAGTATGAACTCTTCTTTGCCAAACCAAAGGAGTCTCTCACTGAAACCTACACCAGGTTCACTGCTCTGGTGAATGATCTCAAAGCTGTTGGGATCACCAAGGACAGTCTTACTTTGGTGAACAAGTTTCTGGACATTTTACCTGAAGAGTGGAACTATTTCTCAACCATCCTAAGGAACTCAGGTACTATCAGAAGTATGGATCTGGTCAATCTGTATGGATCCTTACTGAATGATGAACAATCAAGGCAACAAAAGAGGAATGCCTTGGAAATGTCCAGAAGAGGTACAGCCTTTGTGGCTAATGTGAGACAGTCTGTTAATCAGGTGAGTGATGTGTTCATTCAACCTGATCAACAGGATGATGAAAAGGAGGAGGTGTCAGACGAAGAAGATGTTGCAGATCTTGCTGAACAAGATGATGAGCAAATGATAGCCATGCTTGTCAAAAGGTTCAACAAGAAAAGGTTTGGAAGAAACATGCTGCAAGGAGGTTCAAGTGCTGGCAAAAAGAAGGCATTTGACAAATCCAAAGCTGAGTGCTTCAAGTGTGGCAAAACTGGCCATATAGCTGCTGACTGTGTGTCAAAAGCTGTTGGTCAGTCATCCAAACCTAACAAGACTAACAAGGATGATGGCTATAGGGTTAAGTACCTTATGGCCATGGCTAAGCTGAGGAAATTGGAAAACTCTGTGTCTTCCAATCGCCAAAAGGGACTCATGGCTGAGACATGTGACTGGGAGGAATCTGATTCATCATCTGATGAAGAAGATAATCAGTGTCTGATGGCCAACTCTGATGTCCCATCAACAAGCAGTTTCAAACAGGACATGGCTGAAGCTGAAGCCTTCAGCAGCTTGGAGAACTGGAATCCTACAATGATGTATAAGGTACAAAATTTTATGGCTTACAGTTCTGAAGAAAAAGTTAAAATGTTTGAATATATGCTTGTTGATCTCAAAGCTGCTGTTGAGAAGCATGATGTTTACTATCTGAAATCTCTAAGCTTAAAGCTGATCTTAAAACT
Organism: Centrapalus pauciflorus; assembly: GCA_020465985.1. Classification (NCBI taxonomy): domain Eukaryota; kingdom Viridiplantae; phylum Streptophyta; class Magnoliopsida; order Asterales; family Asteraceae; genus Centrapalus; species Centrapalus pauciflorus. The sequence goes on from JAANYP010001523.1 coordinate 280,456, forward strand.
AAATCCAGTAAACTGGACAGTTTCCATAAGTTGGAAACTGAGCTTGATGAATTAAAACACATCAACTCTATTTTACTGGAAGAAAAGAGAGAAACAGATATAAAGCATGCCAAGCTTCAAAAGATAGTTGACTCTTGGTGCCAATCTGCACAAAAAGTCAGCCATTGTATAAGTCAACAGATTCCTGCACAAATTCAAGCCTATCTTGGAGGGGATCTTGACACAGCAGCTTCCATTGTTGAGATAAGTAATCTGAAAGAAGATTTATCCACTCTTGGTGAACTTCCAAATACATTCATTCAAAATGTGAATGGTAAACTAATCTCAACAAACAGGTTTGTCAGGCCTCAAAATACTGACAGCTTGTGTGAACTCAGCTCAAAAGCTGATGTTAGAGTTTGTTCTCCAAGTCAGCCTGCTAAGTGCTCTGCTAGCTCACATAAGCAAAAGAAAGGAAAACATGTTCAAACTGAAGCTGTGGATGCTAAACCTGTTGACAAAACAGGTTCTGAGTCCAAAGCTGATGGTAAAAAGCATGTTAATCCTTTTGATGCTAAACATTTTGAGAATAAGTTTTCAAAAAGTAAGCAGCCTGTTTTCAACAAGGGTAAGTCTCAGGTTGAAAACAAAACTGCTGTGATTTCAAATAAGTTTTCAAATCAGAGTGGTAAATTGGTTTTAAATGAAAATAAGTTTTTCAAAACCAAACACAGTGAGTATGCTGATAGGCAGCATAAATCACAACTCAGTAGGGGCAAAGGCAAAGCCATTGCTCCAACTGAGACAACTGGGAATAAGTTTCCCAAACCTGTGGAAGCTCAAAAGCCAATCAAGCTTCCTGTCTTTGACATATGTCCTCCCAAAAAGAGGAAAGAAGAGACAGTCAAAGCTGTGGCCATTGAACTTACCACACAAGCTGTTGATTCTACAAAGAATGCTAAACCTGCTGAAAGAATCAACAAAAAAAGCTCAGAATGTGTTTCTGAAGGACCTTCTTCCAAAAGTACTAAAAAGAGAAAATGTTACAAGTGTGGGAAGAAGACACATCTGGCCAAGGACTGTCCTGAACCTGAGGACATGAGGCCTGTTGACTCTGCTGTTTCCCTCACAGCTGTTACAAGCAGTGGTGGAAATGTCATAGTCACTGAGGATGGTATTCAAGCTGATACCATTCAAATAGGGAATATTAGTGTGGACATTCCAAATCCATCAACAAATGTTGATGAAGTAGGAGAACTCATCTGTGTGATGAGTTCCCCTAAAAATAACTAATAATTCTCTTTTCACTCTGCAGGAAAAACAACCTTCCCAGGTTTGGTACATGGACAGTGGCTGCTCAGGGCACATGACAGGTTGTAAAGAATTGCTGAGTGATCTCAGGCCTGAAAAAGGGCCAAAAGTCACCTTTGGTGACAATGTGCAGAGATCCACTGAGGGATATGGAACTCTTAAAGCTGGTGCCGCAGTGTTCAAAAGGGTAGCCTATGTGGTTGGGCTAAAACATAACCTTGTTAGCATAAGCCAACTGTGTGATGCTGGCTACAAGGTTAACTTTGATGAGCACCTGGGTTACATATTGGATTCCCAAGGCAAAGTTGTGCTGTGTGCTCAACGAAAGAAAGGTGTATATGTTGTGGATATGCATTCTGCTGATCCCACAACTGAAACCTGTTTTCTCACAAGAACCAACGCTGATCTAAACTGGTTATGGCACAGAAGACTGTCACATCTGAACTTCAAGAACATCAACAAACTCTGTAAGAAAGAGTTGGTGACAGGTTTGCCTTCTATGACTTTTGCCAAAGATAGATTATGCACAGCTTGTGAGAAAGGCAAGCAGAGAAAAACATCTTTTAAATCCAAACACAATTTCTCTATTGATACTCCACTCTTCTTGATCCATATGGACTTGTTTGGACCTGTTAATGTCCCAAGTCTAGGAGGAAGAAGATACACTCTTGTAATGGTTGATGAGTTCTCCAGGTACACATGGGTGATCTTTTTGAAGAGCAAAGGAGAGGCTGCGAGAGAAATTATTGGATTTGTTAAAAAGATGGAAATGTTGAACTCTGCCCAAGTAAAGCAGCTTAGAAGTGATCATGGTACTGAATTCAGAAACAGTACTCTTGAAGACTTCTGTGAAGAGAAAGGTATCAGTGAAAACTTTTCAGCAGTAAGAACTCCTCAACAAAATGGAGTTGCTGAAAGGAGAAACCGAACTCTCATTGAAGCTGCCAGAACCATGCTGTGTGCATCAGGTTTGCCTTCATCATTTTGGGCTGAAGCTGTTAACACTGCCTGCTTCACTCAAAACAGATCCTTAGTGGTGAAAAGGTTCAACAAAACTCCCTATGAGCTGCTCAAAGGGAGAAAGCCAAATGTCAGTTAATTCCATGTGTTTGGAAGTCCCTGTTTCATTCTGAATCAAAGGGACCAGCTGTCGAAATTTGAACCCAAAGCTGATGAAGGTGTGTTTGTTGGCTACTCTTCTATCTCCAAAGCCTACAGAGTATACAACAACAAAAGAAAGGTGATAGATGAATCTATCAATGTCACCTTTGAAGAGTCCAAGAATGCCTCCACCAAAGCTGTTCCTGAATCAGTTTCAGGAGACCTCAACTTTGATGATCTGATGCATTCAATCAATGAAGAGGACTCAAAAGCTTCCACTACACCCAGTGTGGAACCTGCTAATCATGATGGACATGATGATGATTATGTCAATACACCTTGTGTGAATAAATGTACTGACTTAATTACAACTGCATGTCCAGAACCTATCAATGCTGATTTTCCCAGTTCCTCTGCTGATATGTTCAACAGTGGTCAGACATGTTCAACAAGTGAACAGGCTCAAGACAACAGTGTGTTTGAAAATCTTGAGAGCTGTTCAACAGGACCTGCTGAAGATGTTAACAACTCAGGTAAATCATCATTGAAAAATGATCCTAAGTGGATCAGGTGTCACCCCAATGATCAAATAATTGGTGACATCAATAAAGGGATACAAACTCGGTGGGACAGCTTAGGGAACTTTTGTATGTTCTCTAGCTTTGTTTCACTGATGGAGCCAAAGAAGGTGGATGAAGCTCTAAAAGATGCCAATTGGATCACTGCCATGCAAGAAGAACTCAATCAGTTTGAGAGAAACAAAGTATGGAAGCTGGTCCCTGCTCCTAAAGGTAAAACTATAATTGGCACAAAATGGGGTTTCAGGAACAAGATGGACGAGCAAGGTCATGTCATTAGAAATAAGGCAAGACTGGTTGCTCAGGGCTACAGACAGGAGGAAGGCATTGACTATGATGAAACATTTGCTCCTGTGGCCAGGCTAGAAGCAATTCGTTTGTATCTAGCCTACGCTGCTCATAAGAGCATAAAGGTATTTCAAATGGATGTGAAGAGTGCATTTTTGAATGGGAAGCTGCAAGAAGAAGTATATGTCAAGCAGCCTCCAGGTTTTGAAAATGAACAACACCCAGGTTTTGTCTATAAGTTGGACAAAGCTCTCTATGGTCTCAAACAAGCCCCTAGAGCCTGGTATGACACTCTTACTGAATTCTATATGAGCAATGGGTACTCCAGAGGTAAAGTGGATACCACATTGTTCATAAAGAAGGTGAAGTCTGATATTATGCTTGTTCAAATCTATGTGGATGACATAATATTTGGTTCTACTAATGAGCAACTATGCAAGAATTTTTCATTACTCATGAAATCTAAGTATGAAATGAGTATGATGGGAGAACTAACTTTCTTTTTAGGATTACAAGTTAAACAAACCTCAACTGGAATTTTTATAAATCAAAGAAAGTACACTTTAGATCTTTTGAAAAAGTTCAAATTTAATCAAAGTTCTCCTATTCAACACATTACCCAACCTCACATTTCTCAGTAATTTAGTTAAATAAACATAATTCCGTCCCTTCGTTTGCCGACCCGGTCCTTCCCCGGTTGGGTCCAGCGTGTTAGGTCCCACCCTGTGCGACGCCGGGTCCATCCCCCCCCGTTCCGATCTTCCAAGCTTGTTCCCTTACCTCCGCCCTGTGCCGTCCGCCTTGCTTCTCCTTGTGAGTCCGACCCAGGTTGTGTTCCCTCGCTGAACCCCGGTTGCGCCGTCCGGGCCTGTCGACGGTGTGAGGGCCCGAGTGCGTGGCCCCTCCGACCAGGCTGGACGCTTAGAGGTCAAACTGATTTTTGTCAGCCTGTTTGTATGCCACAGCGGTTCTAAGTTTTTCAGCACAATGACTAAAGAATCACAGAAACAGTCTGGTAATCAACCCTGTTCTGTCTAAGCTGTTCGAGAATCTTGCGCAGTGTGAACATAACGACAAGTGATTTAGACCTTTGCAGACACTTAAGTATCTTGATTACGATGCCCACGCTTGGCTGACAAGGTAATTAAACCGTGATTTCTCCCGAGGTTTGGTGATAAATGTCTGACAGCTGTTCATTTGTGTGGAAATAAAACTGACCGTCCCAAAATGACATTACCTTTCTGACTGTGAATCTGCTGATAAGTGATGTCCTGACATTCACATATGCTTTGTTTCTTGCTGAAATCCTGGATGTTGGAGAATGCCTACTGGCACTTGCTGTTATCACACAGAATAGAAGTTGTCTCTATACACAAGCACCAAGATCTTCAAGCTGAGCTGCTGATCCACAGAAGCACAAACTGCTCAGAGGCACCAGCTTCAGCCTATGTACTCAGCATCAGCAGTAGAGGTGAGTACACAGAGTTGCTTGCTTCTTGCTACACTAACCAACTATCAACTTTATTCCCAAGGATTTAACACCACCTGTTGTGTCTTTTCCTATGCCCATACGCCTTCAGCCTGCAAAATCAGAATCTGAATTATAGCCTGTAGTTCAAGACTTGAGCTTTGGGATACCCAGACCAAACCTGGTGTACCCCCATCAGGTAGTCCTAGAATTCTTTTACAACAGCTAGATGAGATTCCTTTGGATCCAGGCTTGGAACCTAGGAACATAAACAGGTGGCAAACATAATAATCAGGTCTATACGAGTAGTTAATATAGCAAGCTCCCAAGCATGAGCCCTCTAGTAACTGTTACTAAGAAACAGCTTTGGCCACTGGCATCCATCAGCATCCAATTTCACATTGGTAAAAACTCTGCCATTGGGTTTT
>JAANYP010001523.1:288596-310761 GCA_020465985.1 Centrapalus pauciflorus
TCTCCTAATGATGCAGCTACAGCCGCTGCTGAAGGACCCCTTGATCCCTCTAACCTGGGCCATCTTACTTTTGCCCAGGCTATGGAACTACTGTCCAAAGTTTCCCTTCCTTCTCCATCTCATCCTCAAACACCAGCCTCATCATCATCTTCTCCCTCTACCCACTCCAAACAATCCACCCATACACCACCATCTCCCAAAGACCTGCCTTTGAAGGATCAGCTTTCTTTGCTGACCAACAAAGTTGGTTCTTTGGAAACCACCATGCACTCCTTACCATCCATCATCTCAGACTCTGTGTCTGAGCAGCTCAAAGGATTCTTTGATACGTTTAAAGAATCCTTCCCAGTTACTCCCCAAACTGACAACTCTCCACAGCTGCTTGCACTCACTGCACAGCTGCAAACTGTATCCACCTTTGTCTCCTCTATCCTCTCCATACAACAGGACTCTGTGTCCTCCATGGCAGCCATTTCCCAACAACTGTCATCTATCCTCACTTCTTGTAACTCTACCCTTCCTACCACTTTGGCCAGCTTACAGACTGTCATTGGTTCCCTATCCAACTCTGTATCATCAGACCTTGCTGATGTGCGAGATTCACTAGAACTTCATCTTGCACAGCTGCAATCTCTGCTGTTCACAGCGTCTGATAGGGAAAATATTCTTAAGCTGACCACTCTTGCTGATTCCCACACATCTTCTCTTCAAAACTGTCTTTCCCAACTTGGTGAGGTGAAGGATAACTTGGCTTACTTAGTGAACAGCCTTGTTGGTCCTAAACCTTCCAAACCTGCTGGCAAGCCTGCTGACTTTGTGTCTTCAGGCAGACCAGGGGTTGAAGTCGCTGCCTCATCTCCTTCAAAGGGGGAGAAATCATCTGCCTCGAAGACTAAGTCTAAGGGGGAGAAGATTCCTTCTCCTAAGGAGATACCAGTGTCTGCAACTCACACTGATCAGCCAGCAGAAATTTTTGAAACAGGTGCAGCTGAAGGTGCTTCTCAAGCTGTTATGCCTACTCAGGCTGTCTCTTCAAACCCTGCTCAGTCTAAGGGGGAGGAGAGCATTCCTGAGGACAGGCCTAGCAGCAAAAGGAAAAGGCACCTTATTCTTTCAGAAGAAGAAGAAGAAGAAGAAGAAGAAATTCCTGAAGCTGCTGTCCCTAAAGCAGCAGCTAAAGGAAAAGAAAAGGTAGCTGAGGATCCAATGCAGCAGAAACAGGCAGTAATGCAATTTCACAAGACCAGAGCCAAAGAGATGGGCCTCCCTATGCACAAATACTTTGAGTTTAGGGATGAACAGCTTCAAGCTCTGGAGGAATTAAGAAAAGATGTACAATCTGCCAAAGCTGCTAAGTCCTTTGCCCTCCAAGAAGCAAAGAAAGTTAAAATGTCTACCTTGGAGGTGCAAAAGAAAATAATGGAAGCTGCCAGGAAATCAGCAGGAGAAAAAGAGAAGGAAGGAGAAAAGGGTACTCAGGTCTCTGTGACCAAGTCTCAAGTACCCTCTGCCAAAACTAAATTCCACTTTGACAACTTGGCCAGAAAGAAATTTCATGATGTTGCTACTAGAAGGCTGGCCAAGGAAGCGATTGTCAAAGCTGTTCCCATTTCAAGAAAAGGCACACAGTGGAAACTTCAGATCACCAGGATGGGTGCAACAGGCCCTGAAATGGAATCATATGATCACACTGATGTTGCTCAAATGGGTTACAGGGAATGGGTGGAACTGGCAGTTGCCCTGAGCCAGTCTAAGTCAGAATCGGCTAAGACTATCAGGGCATACATCAAGAAGCTGATGGAAAGAGTAAAGGAGTTGGGCCTGATTCCAAAAGAAATAAGTGAAGGTGTCTCTGTGACACATCCAAAGATAAAGGCCAGGAGAACAAAGAGGGATACAGAGCTGGAAGAACTCCTTATGATGATTGAACAAGGAGATTATGCTGTGGAAATTAAAGGAGTTGACCACAGCCTGCCTGAAGGAGTTGAATTTGAAGATGGCAAAGTAATTGAAGAGCCTGAGTTAGGGGCATTTTTTGTAGATCCCCTATCTCAGAAGAAATGTTTTCAAAGAGCTTCAGACCTACACAAAGTTGGTCTTAAGCAGCTTGCAGCCTTCAGAATTGCCACCTCCTTCAGTCAGTCCAGCCTATGGAGAGCAGCTGTCTGGGAAGAGCTGAAAGGTTTTATGACAGAGGTGAACTTCAAAGTTCTAACTTTATGTTTCTTACAGCTGAAATTGAAGAACACGAAGAAACAAGGGAAGAACTTGTAAAAAGATTCAAAGAAGGGATACCACCTCCTGTCGAATGAAGTCCACCTGCCATCTGGGTAGGTGAAGAATGGAAGCTGTCCATCAGTTGGACAGGCTTGCCATTATCTGCTCCCATCTCAAACAGTCCAAACTTTTTGTACATTAGTTGTACATTCTGTGCATTAGTTGTACATTATTACATAAGTTGTAATTTCTGCTTTTACATTAGTTGTAAAATACATTAGCACATTAGTTGTACTTTTGTAAGAACATATGTTGTTCAAGTATAGTCAAGAATCAGTGTATATATAAACTGATCTTTTACTTTACTGTAATGTTGTAATTTTATTTTCAGCAAATGTACTGTAAAAATATATAGTGATTTTTGACAAGACCAGCTTGAACTGGTTATTGCAAATAGGGGGAGATTGTTAGGCACAAAAAGGCCTCAGTCAAACCTGTTCTGCATCTGAGGGGGAGATTTTATAATCAAACCTGTTGATGCATTTGAAGGTTGAATTTAAGGCCTGATATATGCCTTATTGAAACCTGAAAATGATTTGCAATATCAGTCTAAAGCTGTTCTATATGTTGCATGTGTTGCAACCAAGACAGTTTGTCCAAGCTGCTCAGTCTGCTGATCAGGCTGGACATAAACTGTCTACGCTGCTCTACACTGTTGAGCAGGTTGGGCATTTTTAAAGTGTTCTGTTCTTTGTGAACAGAACCTGTTCTTTGTGAACAGGCTAAACACTTTATGGAATTTGTTTCCAAGTCATCATGTATTGTTTTTGACTACAAGATCAGTTTACAAGTCGAAGACAAAGTGGAAAGCAGAACCGCTCAGCCTGCCCAAGCTGTTCTGTTACATGAAGACAAAAGGTTATTTGAAAAAGGGTGACAGACCTTTTCTTATATCAAAATAGGCCTTTACAAGGAAGAAAGACGCAAAGTTGACATTCCTAAATTAGTTAAAGGCAATGCAACAGTAGACAAAGTAAAAAGACAAAAGTTCTGCAAGTCTGCTTTTCAGAAAAGTGCAGAAAAGTTATATTGTCTTTTCAAACAAGACTTCTCCTTTTTCATTCCGTCCAATGAAGATGTTTCTCTTAGATCCTCTAAGTGAGTATAAAAGGAAGCTTCCAAGGTCAGAAAGAATGTGAAGAAAGCTAAGTGCTTAAACCAAGAGTGAACGTGCAAGTGTGATCTTCATGCATGCAAGTCTTCTGTAAACCAGCATCTGTGTGTCTAAGCTGATTTACCTAAGCTGTTCCTTAAGTCTTGTAAAACACAGTGAGTGCATCTTAGTGAGTGTGTTCATTGTAATCTAGTTTGAGTCTGTCTTAGACTAGTAAGCATACTGTTGTATTCTGTCATCTCAGCTTGAACCATTCCGCATTCAAGCTTGTTTGTAATTAACAATTGTTGATAATACATACAAACATTGAGAAAAAGAGTGTGTAGTTTTTAAAGTGCTGTATTCACCCCCCCTCTACACCTTATAACTATATACTTTGGGAACCTTTCGGGACCTACAATATATATATATATATATATATATATATATATATATATATATATATATATATATATATATATATATATATATATATATATATATATATATAGATTGGGGTTCGATTGAGAACTTTTGTGCACCGAGGCACCATTGAGAACTTTTGTGCATCGAACTATCTACCAATGGTGCACAAAGGGCATTTAGGTGATATTAAATGTATGGAAATTATTTTTGAATTTAAATGTTTTTAAGATAATTAATAGCTAAATTTGGTATGAAAATCACCATTAACTTCTTTCCTAAAACCACTCCCTCTTTCTCTCTATCTCTCTCTCTCTCCTCTCTCTTAGCCCCCTCTTGATTTTGGAAGAGATGAACGATATGCATGATTTATGTTTGTATGAACGATTCATGTTTGTATTATGATGTATTTTGATTTTGGAAGAGATGAACGATATGCATGATTTATTTTTGGAAGAGATGAACGATATGCATGAAGAGATGAACGATATGCATGTATTTTGATGTATTTTGAATTTGTATTATTTTTGTTAATTTTGGAAGTGTAATAATTAAATAAAGATTGCATAATTCCTGTTTTACCCCTCCGCGAATTTCATTATGTGCACTTGATGCATAAAACTTTCTATTTAATTACCCTTTTGCCATTTGATCTAACCCACACATTCTTTTCATCTAAGGGCCAGTGGAGGTTCTTTTGTGCCTCGATGCACAAAAGTTCTCAATAGAACCTCACTATATATATATAGATTGAGGTTCTATGGGGCACACACACGATGCATTGGGAACCAGTGGGAACAAAAAATACATAACCTATTTACTAAGGATGCAATAAGGGTAATACGGAAATACTAATTATTTTAAAAAAATTAATTGATCTTTAAATTAATAGATTAGTTAGAAAATAGGAAATTAAATAATATCATTAAGCACTTTTTCTATTTTCTTCCACACTTTCCTCCCTCACCCACCTCTCTCTCTCTCTCTCTTGCTCTCTCTCACAAAAGATGAATGTTGATGTTTTTTATTCAAACATGATGCACATTAGCGGTGCATCAAGATGATAATGAACATGTTGAAGACGGTGATTAACACGTTTAAATTCCAGATATGCATCACGATGAACACGATGATGCATAATCTGGGAAAGAAGAATACGAATATGCACAGTATGAACATGATGATGCATAACATGGTGCTCAATGTGAACACGATGATGCATAACCTGAAAAAGATATATACGAAGATGCACAGTCAATGAAGATGATGAAACATCATGTTGGATTTTTGTTCAATTGAAATTTTATAATTTTAGAAGTGTATTTTATAAATTTATTAGCATTTAATACTTGATTATTGAATAAAATATTCAATCAATATAAATTTAATTTTGAGTTGACTTGATTTATTATTTTTTTCCAAAATACCCTTATGCACATCTAATATGTGAACCGTGCATCATGATGCATACACGAATTTCATCTTTATTACCCTTTTGCCATTGTAATCTTAGCCATTCATTTTCTAGATCTAACGGTGTATATAGGTTCCTAAGTTGCACGATGCACACAAGTGCCCCGTTGAACCTAACCCTATATATATATATATATATATATATATATATATATATATATATATATATATATATATATATATATATATATATATATATATATATATATATATATATATATAAAATAGAATATAGATATAGATTATTTAATAAATATTCATAACATATAAATGTTATTGATGTAATTGTAAATAACTAAATAATTTTTAATAATATATTAACTTAAGGTTGAGTCCTAAATATGTAATTGTTGTAATAGTCGTTAATTAATTTAGGTTTGTTCCAAGTACATATATAATTTATTTGGTTCACTAAAGATTTAAATCAATAGTTTTATTAATACATAATAATAAGGGTAAATTACAAATTTCGTCCCTGTGGTTTGGTGGAAATTACGGATAAGGTCATTCTATAGAAGAAATTACAAATTCAATGTCTGTGGTTAACATTTTGTTACGGATTAGGTCCTTTGAGACCATTTTGCCCTTAACAATATAATAAAAATGAGTAATGAACTTTTTCTTAATAAAATTATATAATAAAAGAATTCAAAAAAATTTTATTTAAAAATAATACAAAATTTTTACAGAGAGTTTTGTTTCTCTCTCTAAACAACTGCCCCTCTCTAGTCTTTAGTTCTTTACTTTTCTCTATCTCCCTCTGATAACCACAACCATCACCGTCATAACCACACTCTTTCTTTCTCTGTACACCATCGCACACCACACTACAAATCTCCAGATTTGAGAAGTGAACGGTGGACTGGTTTCGAAGAGACTCGACAAGGGGAAGAACTAGAGGAGAGACCAACGCCTACCAGAAGCATGTGCGGGCACCGATTTGAAGGTGGAGGAGACCGGCGCCGACTAGAAGCCAAACTCTACTCTAGAAGACCCAAATCAAAGACAAGGAACAAACTCGATAAAGAAGGGGTGGCGAGCAACGATGGATGCAGAAGGGGGATGCAGTGATGATGGTGGCATAGGGGGAGGCTCGTCGGTGGTGGAGGTGGGTTTGGGTTTGTGTTCTTAAATTTTGGTTGGTTTGTGTTGTCACTCGTTTCTCCCTTCTCGGTCTAAAGAACGCATCTAATGGAGGTGGGTTTTGCGTTTATGAAGAATTCAAGAACACGGTTGGTTGTGATGGGTTTTGTGTTCCTAATTAGTGTTCATTTGCGTGATTAATGTGTTCTTCTTGAAACAATGAAGAACACAAGGAGAGAGAGATTTGTTAATAATTAAGATAAAAAAAATATTTTGGATTTACTTTTATCATTTTTATTGTTTGGTTTTATGAAAAAGAAGTTCATTGCCTATTTTTATTATATTATCAAGGGTAAAATGGGCATTTTTAAAAAAATGACCGGACAAAGGACCTAATCCGTAACAAAATGTTAACCACAGACATCGAATTTGTAATTTCTTCTATAGAAGGACCTTATCCGTAATTTCCACCAAACCACATGGACGAAATTTGTAATTTACCCTAATAATAATTTATAAGAATAAAACAAAAATCAGATTTAATTATATCTATCTATTTAGAGTAAATTACACGAATGGTCCCTGTGGTTTGGGGGTTTTTGCAGTTTTCGTCCCTCAAAGTTTTTTTTACACCATTAGTCCAAAAAATGCAAACCTTTCACACCGATGGTCCCTGCCGTTAATTTTAGCCGTTAGGCCAGTTAAGTCACAAGGGTATCTCTGTCATTTTCATTCTCAGGGACCATTTGCGTAATTTTTTAATAGTTTATCTTTTTTTTTTGTTTTTATTTTATACTATTTTTTAAATAATGAAATTATATATTATCTCATCACTTTTATATACACACACACAAACACACACACACACACACACACACACACACACACATATATATATATATATATATATATATATATATATATATATATATATATTCTTTTTTTTTTGAGCTATGAAGATCAGAAACATCATATGATAAGTAAATTAATAATAATGAATCAGAAACAACAAGAGCATCCCATATCATGTCCATATCCAAAGATGGAATTCCACTGAGCTGAACCCATTCTCCTACGTCTGTCGGCACGTACCACTGCATTCACGTCTTCTCTGCCTCCTATTATTTGGGTTTCTGATAAACCAGACTCCAGTAACGGCGGTGCTAAATCACCAGCCTTTGTGTTTGCCATTCTTTTAGAGACGGATCGCAACTTTTCTTCGAGCAAAGCTGCTGTGTTGCCGTTTACCGAGTTATTTTTCAATTGGTTCTTCAGATTCGGGAAGTTTAAGTGTGCACAATCGCCTCTTAGCATATATGCAGCTGTATCGCCTATCGGAGGAGGCGAGGTGGTCAGCGGTTGCTGTTCATCATTGCTCTTGTCATCGAGGGTTCGTGGGTTTCAGCCATCGTCTTCACAAACCCATTTCAGATCTAACTTCATGATCGTAATACCGGCAAGGTTCAAAGGCGTGTCTCCACCATCGTCTTCTAGAACTTAGATCAAACGATTTGAAGGCCCCAAGGTCTCGAAGAACTCAAAGGCTCAAATTGATTTCTCAAAGAACTCAAAACTCCATCTCGTTATTTGCTGATATTGAAGACTCTTTGATGATCTCTCAAGATTATAGATTTAACCATTTTCAGGTTTTTTCAAACTCAAATTTGGGTTTTTAATTTCAAGACTTCCAAACTCAGATCTATATTTAATTTTCATTTTATAGCTAAGGTTTCGGTTTAGTTTAGGGTTTCTAACGAATTCTTGAACGAATGGATTTGCTACGTTGTTTGACTGTGTTGTTGTCTTGAAAGGGAAGAAGCAAAATGGATTTGCTATGTTATTTGACTGTGTTGTTGTATTGAAAGGGAAGAAGCAAAACAAGCGAAGGATCCTGAAAATTGGGTGTGAGATTTTTCTTTTTTAGTTACAATAATAATAATAAGACATAAAATATGTTAAAATTTTATAAAAAAGAAAAATAGAAAGAGTAAATTACGCAAATGGTCCCTGAGAATGAAAATGACAGAAACACCCTTGTGACTTAACTGGCCTAACGACTAAAATTAACGGCAGGGACCATTTGTGTGAAAGGTTTGCATTTTTTGGACCAATGGAATAAAAAAATACTTTGAGGGACGAAAACCGCAAAAACCTCCAAACCACAGGGACCATTCATGAAATTTACTCATCTATTTATTTATTTGATATAACTCTGGATCCTACTGACCCGATCTTCCTTTTCCCACTGACCCGATCTTCCTTTTCCCCCTTCTCCCGGCATACACAGACACACAACCCTCATCCTCCCTCTCTCTTCTTTCTCTCTCTGTCGACCCCTTCTCTGTCCCTGTCGCTTCTCCGTCCGGCGACCACCGTCTCGGCTCCTCGCCGGCGAACACAACAACCACCGGCGCTCTTCTCCAGTCTCCTTCTCCCTCTCATTATCCCCTTCGCTCCATCTGTCTTCCTCTCGTTCTCACACATGACGGCAGCGGCTCTACCCTAGTGCCGCCGCCACCACGAAACCATCTCCGCCGCTACAGTGCTTGGCCTCCCACACTCGCGCTCACCTCAACTCTCGGCGCTCACACAAAGCGGCTGGCCAGGGCCATTGCGGCCGTCTCTGGTTCAGCACCGCCGGTCACCGAACCAGAACCACCGCCGCTCAAAACTCTAGTTTTCAGGTTGGTTTTCTTCATCTCGTTTTTTACTTTTTATCTTATTACTGATTTCACAAATACCACTATATCATAGCATTAAGCACAATAACACGAAGTCTAAAAAGTTTGATACCTTGATTAAATTGGAAACGTGAATATCAAGTCTAAAGCTCAATTATCATTACCAGGTTGATTTCATGCTTCATGTTTTGAAGCGTCATTGTTTCTTCTTGTAAAACGGTTTGAAACTTCCAATTAGCAATGCTACACGATATAGATTCATGAAACCATTCATATGAAAATGATAGAGATTTGTTAGCACATTTGGAACGGATATATACATGAATTTTTTGACTGAAAATAAAGAATATGTACCTTTGTATGATGTTGTTGATATACAGAGAATTTTTATTTGATACAAATGTAAAACGATTGCCAAATTATTTTCAATTTGTAGGCAATCACCCCACATAATTCTCAATCAGTTTTAATTTTCATAAATTTGAATTTTAGAAAGCTTTCATAATCTCTTATTTCTTTAGTCCTGCAACTTATCTTCACGTCCCCATATTTCTAGCATATTTTGTTAGGCATCAACTTAGATGATGATAATCTCCAGTTTTCAAAATATTTTTCTGCCTTTTCAAACTTATCCCAATTATTTCTGATTTTAAAAGGCTGAGATTCTTCCATGTCAGCATATATCCGAATAAATCGGAATTTCAATGGCAGAGATGAAGCAACATCAACATTATCCTTTTTTTTCTGAATTTCAATGGCTGAGATTTTTTTGTTACTTGATCAGCGGCTGAAATTGTGCCACGTGAGCAGCTATATATATATATATATATATATATATATATATATATATATATATATATATATATATATATATATACACACACACACACACACACACACACACACACACACACACACACATATATATATATATATATATATATATATATATATATATATAATTTGGTTTAATCATTTTATCAACCAGTTTGTGTTCACAGTATTAAGTTCATAGAGAAATTCAACATATATTGCATCACCCATTAAAAATTGGTCCAAACATTTAATCAAACACTTAAAAGCATGTTTTAGTGTTAGAGGCAGGAACACAATCATATGAAGAAATTGAGTAGAAACAAAAATTTTAATTTTGGTTTTATTAAAAAAGCATGAATCGGAGAATTGCCTTACAAAAACAAAAACCCCTAACATAATGAAGTATTAATTAACTGAAGAGGAAAAACACTAAACTTCGATTGCCTATGGAATAATACTTCTGCCTTCGTATGGGTCTGCATGTATACATAATCGTAAAAAGTTAGATATGCAAACTCACAAGGTTCTATCTTCTCAAGGAAAGTACGGTCGAGGGAATGGGTTGAAGGATCGTATAGAAGTTCAAAGTTATTGAAGATCTCGACAGTGTGTCCCCGTTGAACTCCAATCACGCAACCAAAAACCCTAGGCGAAGAAAGAGCCGAAGAAAGAGCCAGAGAACTGGAAGAGGCAGAGGTGGTGTCACCTCCATTGGCGGTGGGGGTTGACATTGGGACTTACACGAGTGTGGTGATCTGATCTGTTGACGATGATGAGTGTGTGAAGCTTGAAGGTTTATCCGCTGCAGGGACTGACGGGAGAAACGAGGAGCAGTTCTCTGTTAGCATCAAATTTCAAGAAAAGGTTTACACAAACAGAGATTTTAGATTTTATTGGCTTTAAAGATTTGTACATGATGCTTGGTTTAGTTGAGTGTTTTAAAATTCAATACATCAGCTTTAAAAGTTATCCATTGAGTATTGTAAAAAATTAAATGTTTTATTAGCAGTTTAGATAGTGATTATAACTAGGTTTTACAGACATGGGTTGAACAAATGAACACACATTTAATTCAAGTAAAAAGAATTAATGCTCCAATAAATCTAACTTAAATAACGCTATATTTAGACATTTTTAATAAATGATTTTTCATATCAAATGGCCTTTGGCCTGACGGTTAGAGGGTGCAAATATAAATGAGAGGTGACGGGTTCGAATCCCGTCGGAGGCAAATTGATATTTAGGTGGTGAAAGTAAGTCTTGTGGTAAAGGAGTAGTTTAGGAGTAGGACTAGGATAGTTTGTCGTTCAAAAAAAAATAGAGAGTTTAGTATGGTTCGCCTCAAGGTGACTAAACCGGTCAAACTAAATTAATTGGTAGGCTTGGCCAACTTGATCTGTGATAAAAGAACGGTTGTTTAGATAAATTAAAAATGGATTATTTGATTTGGTTTGTGATTTAGAAAGTGAAACCGGACAAGTAAATCACACACACACACATGTGTGTGTGTGTGTTTGTATGGGTTCAATGGAAAACCAATGTGTATCACGAAACCTCAAGAAACCATTATGCATCATAAACCTACAGCCAAGATTGGGCCAATAAAAACGACCTAAGACTGAATAACCCCATACCTATATTACAAGATGACCATAACAAAAACATGATACAAAACTTAACCAACTAAAATATGCCCTAGCCATCAAAAGCAGAGAACAAAGACCGAAAGTCAAACGTCTTTTTGTTTTGAAGAATAAAACCATGTTTTGATGATTAAACACCCCTCACAAGATAACAAAAACTTATAGGCCCAAATAAATGTTTCTAACATACATAATGATTATTAATGGAACAAAAGGTGAAAATAGGAGTAGGAGCTTACCAAAAAAGAAAATGTTGCATTTTGGAGAAAACGTAAAACATAATGTATTGTTCTATTATGATGGATGGAGTAATAAAAATCTCGAATTTGATGAATATGAATATTGATGCACATCTTAAACTTTAAAAAACCTAACAATGAAGAACCCAATATTAGTTCCAAAATAATGTACAACAAACAAAAACACACATGTAAGATGGAAGATCAACAACCACAAATTGGAAATGAACTATTAAGATAGAATCGGGTTTAGACGAATTGAACTGGATATGATATGAAATTATCATTTGCCTTCGATCACAGAAGCTAGACCGCTAACTACTTTACCTCCAGTTTTTGGTACCTTTGGTCTGATTTCTAATGGCTCCCATTGCTTCAAAACTTCATCCTCATCGGTCGTTGTCACGATTACATATAGAAACGGTGTATCTAGAAGCTAAGAGCCCATCATTGACGATCTTTCGACTAATATCATCTTTTCGCTTACAGATCTTGTTCTTATCCACTAATTTCGAAACATCAGCCAACAAATTTCTTTCAGAAACCATCTCGCAGAAGCACCAAACTCTACAAAATCAACACAAAATAAATGTTAAACAAAATAAATTTCATCCAATAAGTGGGAAAATTCGGTAAGATTATCGATGATAGATTATTTACCTTAAAGGGATCACATGCATCAGTTGATGAATTGTGGTTCTTAGAGTTGCCAAAACAATTGAAGGAGTCGAGCTCATCCTCAGAACCATCGCTACTACAGTAGCTGTTTACGTTGCAATTGCAATGTTGGTGGTTGTGTCGGCCACACTTGATCGTTGCGGCAACAGATTGCCTCTCGTTGCTTTCCTCTATGAAATTCTGGACCATCTTGTCCAAACAGAGAGAGCTCGGCTCGAATTCGTCTGAACAGTCCTTTCCGCATTGCGATTCTCCGACAAAGGACCTATCCCAGACCGCCGATCCTCTCAAGAAGCTAAAGAAATCAAAAAGACGTCTCAACTCGGTGATTTGGAATCGCTGAAATGATTTTTATGTAAATGATGAGATGATTTTATGTAAACGATGAGATGATGTAAAGGTTCTGCTTTTTACGTTTTCAAGGTACGAATTTGAATTTTAAATTTTATTGTAACAAAGGATGGTACAATGTGCAAAAAAAGCTTGTACCTCTTAAAATTCAGCCAATATGCTTTCGTTAGTTGTACATTATGCAATATCAATTGTTTTTAAGACCAAAGTGCTAAATGTATTATATAGTAGTATATATATGTTTTCGTTAGTTGTACATTATGCAATATCAATTGTTTTTAAGACCAAAGTGTTAAATGTATTATATATATATATATATATATATATATATATATATATATATATGTGTGTGTGTGTGTGTGTGTTGTGTGTGTGTGGTGTGTGTGTGTGTGTGTGTGTGTGTGTGTGTGTGGTGTGTGTGTCTAGACACCACACACACACACACACATATATATATATATATATATATATATATATTATATATATATATATATATATATATATATGTGTGTGTGTGTGTGTGTGTGTCTAGACACACACATACATACTATTATATAAAACATTTAGATCTTGGTCTTAAAAACAAGTGATAATGCATAGAGTACAACTTTATAATGCACAATGCGGAATTTTATGAGGTGTAAGTATTAGAAGCATTATGTACAAGCAGCCCATGCAATAAAAGAGAAGTTAATAAGCATGGAGTCTTTCGAATTTTGAAAGAGGTGGTGAAGCGTGAGATTGTGAACAAAAGAGCTTTGGGAAGGCAATCGTATTTTCCTCTCTGGGTTCATCTTTTGCAAATATGCAGAACATCGTCCTCTACTTCCTTTTTTTGTAGTGTTCCTTTGCATGTGACTCTTAGTAATCGTGGCCATGCATGATGCTCCTAAGTGTGGCCATGCATGATGCTCCTGTAAAGGAGGTTGCTTGGATTCCAGAGATGAATCTTTTCGTATCAGGAAGCTCAGATAAGAATCTAAGGTTTGCAATTAACTAAAATTTTGTTCATCTTCTTAAGGATTATCTGTTGGTGTGGCATATGTGTTTCATGAGTTATTGTGTTCGTTATATATTATAGAGTTAATATTGGAAAAACCCTACGAACTTTCATGAATTTATCGATTAAGTCACTGTACTTTTTACAAGTGTTTAAGTTCCTAGACAATTTTTGTCTTATTCAAAACTATATATTTGACATGTTTAGCAGGTCACTAATCGGTAAACGGTATAGTGACCTAAACAAGAATAAAGAAAATCCAGTGACTTAATCATGAAAATTGGAAAAGAAAGTTGGTTTTTTTAATAATAAACTATTAGAGAAACTAACTGTTTTACCTGTAAAGCAAGGTAGCAGGTTAGATATATATAGTTTTGAATAAGACAAAATTTATTTAGGGACTTAAACACAAGAAAAAAAAAAGTTCAGTGACTTAATCGATAGTTACATGAAAGTCCGTGGGGTTTTTTCAATATTAACCCTATATTATATACATTTTCCTTACATTCTTTTGTGACTTTAGACATGTGCAAGCATCTGGCTTGTGCCAAGCTACCATTCCCTTAGGAACAATAGTCCTAATTTATTTATGTTAATATAACTCCACATGAAAAAGTGGTCAGGTACCTTATTTCTTTAAACATGATTGTTAACTGTTAAGTTACCAAAATTTTCTATAATTAAGGTTTTGCTGATTTTGCCTGATTAGTTCTGTTTAATTAAAAATCTCTCAGCACAACAGAGCTAATTTCTGCTATGCTTATTACTCAAAATATATGTTTTTGTAGAGGCATACACACCTTTAGATGACCGCTCAAATTTAATATCAGGTGTCTCAATTTCATGCTAGAAATCAACAATTTTAGCGCATAGCAATTTTAGGAAAAGGATTCTTGTTGCTGTTTTCTCTTTGTTATTCTCTCTCCAACCACTATACTTGAGATTAAAATGTTTATTTTCTTTGTTAGTGATATAGTTTGTTCTTTAACATATAGAAGAACTTTAACACACAGAATAACTTCAGTTTTTCTTAACCTTAATATTTTAACCATCCTGATGTTGTACATGGATTCTGGAAGCTGAGAATGTTCTTTGTACTACTTTGACTTGGATGGATTTTATAAACTTTCCATTTGCCTCACCTCGCTGGTCAATGTATTTCTTCATACTTTTTAGTTAGCGACTTAATAAAACATTTCATTTAAATTACATAATCTCCAAGGAGTCAATACTCATTTTAGAAAAGCTTGAGTTAGCATCTATTTAGTACTTACTACCTTTAGACCTTTTACGTATTTTGTAATTTGGAGTTGGGGAAAATATTCAGCATAATTGCTATCTTATGTATGCTGCAAATCATTATAACTAACACATACTTGAGGGATGCATTTCATTTAGTCACCCTTTAAAAGTTTACTTTGGAGGAAACTAATTTGACAACTATGAATTACTCTCAAGTGTAGAGAGTATAATTACCTGTAGCTTTGTCATCTGTAGCTTTGTCATCAATCCTTTATTCTCTTCAAATTCTCTGATCTAGCACTCACCCAAAAGTAAATTTCCAAAATATAGTATCTCCAAAGTGGTAGTTTGGCTTCTAAAAGGAAGACAGTAGCTCAAATTCATACATGTGCACGTAGTTTCCTGATTTGGGATTCTTGAGCAGCTTGTTTCTTTGATAGCTCTTCACCTAAATGAATGAAAAGAAACAAGATTGAAAGTTTTATCGATTAAATTTATATACATTTAAAAATAAAAATTTTTAATGATGGTTAAAAAAAAGTAATTACTGTTCAATAATATTTAAAATTATAAATAAATAACATATATAACCAATAAATTTACTTTTATTTTATTTTTATTAGAATTAACATTGTATGGTTTAATTTTAGGTTTACATATATTTTATCTAACCAATTATTTATTAAAAATTATTCACGTAATACATGATCACCACGTTCCACCTAAAACAATAATTAAGCTTTATTATTTCTAAAGTAAAATAAAATAAAAGATAAATATAATTTATTAATTCTAATATCTATAAATATTAATAAATATAAAATATAATTACACTTTAATATTTCTTTCGTCTTTAAATATTAATAAAAAATCTACATGATCTAAATCATATATATATATACATATATATATATATATATATATATATATATATATATATATATATATATATATATATATATATATATATATATATATATATATATATATATATATATATATATATATATATATATATATATATATATATATATATATAGACACACACACACTTAGCTATATCTCTCATTCAAAAATATATTATTTTACCATAACTTATAAATATCTATTAAAAATGAAAACTAATCATATAAATAATATTAAATATTTAAAAACTAAACATAATATAGAATTAATAAAAACAATATTTCATAACATTTTATTTATTTTAAAATAAATATAAACATTTTTTTTTGCCTAAAACTAAAATTTTAAACTATATCAAGTTAATATATAAATTTAGAAATAAAAATTTTTAAAAACGCTAAAAAAGGCTGCTGTTCATTAATTTTGAAAGACAAATAAATAATATATATGAAAAAATAACTATATATTTGTTGTATTTTTTATAATAATAAACATTATATGGTTTAATTTTAAGTTTACATACATTTTATCTAACAACTTATTTATTAAATTTATAATTTAATGGTATACAAAAGATATTTTAAATTATTTTAGGTAAATAGAATCATATGGATTATTTATTAATTTTAATTTATTTAATTAAATGACATCTCTTACCAAAATAATAGTTATCTTATTCTAGGAAAAAAGCGGAAAAATTAATAAATTGGAGCTCAAATGGAGCACCATGTGTCAATGACCATTTTCTTTTATTACAGATATAGATTAGGCTTTTAAATTTTATTTTAATGTTTATATGTTCCAAAAATTAGGAACTTTATATTTCCTTGAATTAAACAAAGAAAGTATAATATAATTAAATTAATATTTTTAAAAGATTGTTGGTGTGCTCAAGTAAATTAATTAATACAAATGTTTATTATTACTATTCTCTAAAATATAATTCAATCATACGACAATTTATTACATTCATTCAACTTATATAAAAATTTAATTAAGTAATTATTTAAAATAAAAGTTCTAATTTTGATTACTTAAAAATAGTTATTGAGATGTTCAAATTAATTAATTTAAAATTTTATTATTACTAATATTTAAATATGATAATAACTCAATTATATAAAAATATATTATATGGATTAAGCTTATAAAAAAATTATTACCATTAGATGGTTAAATCAATTATACAAAAACATATTACATGGATTTTATATATTTCAAAAATTAGGATTTATATATTCTCTTAAATTAAAACAAAGAAAGCATAATTTCAAGTTTTAAAAAAAATTTCATTACTATTAACTAATTGATAATAACAAAAGTTCTAATTATTAAATAGAGCTATACAAAAATATTAAGCATCAAATCATTACATGAAGTTTTTACCATATCATATTTATGTATTTAATAAATAGTAAATAAATATTATTATTTATTAAATTAATACATGTAATTAACATTCTCATTTAATTTAATAAAAAAATTTATGACAATCATTTAATTTAATAAAAAAATTTATGACAATCATTTAATATATGGACTCAACTTTTATAGTATACTAGTCAAAAAGACCCGTGCGATGCACCGGAGTGTTATTTTATTTTTAGTGTTAAATATTTATATTGTTTGGGTCACTATATAAACTTTAGATTGTACAATATATAGTACTTATGCATATCTTTTTAGAAATAACAATTTTATATTTTTAAATAACTATTTTAAAACTTTGGTACATAATATAATCACTTCTTACTAAAATTATGTTTAAAAGAATATTTTCTTCTCGACAATTGGAATAAAAATAACCATAACTCAAATATTGTATATTTAAAACAATTACAAAAACACAATACCATAAAAAGTTTAAGGTTATTGTAGAATTTTTAAATAGATGCAAAGTTAAAGTTTAATATTAAATACAATGCGACTTCTTAAAAATGATAAGAATGAAAAATATGCATATTTTTATCAAACACTATGGTGTTTAATTATGTTTATAGATCAATATTTACTAAAAATTCTTCAAAGATGAATTGCAAAAAAAAAAAAAAACAAATCATTAGACTAAAATTGTAAAATTTTTATTGTTGAAAATTTTATCAAGAAAATATTCATAAAAGAATTCAAGTATATAGAAATAAAAATTTAGTTGTTTATACATTTTTTTTCAAAATTATTATAGTTCATATTACTATATAGTTGAAAGATGGATGACATGGATCTATAAGGTGGTGAATATAACCTTGACATTTATGTTTTTTAACGACGAATCTTTATGATATTTGACATGTCAATATAGAGCACGTCAATCATCTACATCAACATAACTAATTTATTATTAAAAATATATAAGTCAAAATAATTTAAATAAATATATCATTTCATATAAAAAGAATTATTAATGTATGAATTGAAGAACTCACAAAAAAAGTTCTAGAAATTCTATTTGTCAATAACTTCTTTGCATGGACGGTAACTTCAATAATATCTATCATTATTACTATCAAATATAGAATATCACGAAACAAAAATTGTAATTAGCGATTTCACAATATAGAATAAACACATGTGTGTTAGAGATAAATAATGAACTTGATATTTGAAAAACAAAGAAGTATAAAACAAAAGGAAAAACTAACCGGTGAAAATATAGGAGAAGAAATATGAAATCATTTTAGTTGACAAATGGATTATTTGCAACCCCTACTATTTATAACCTTGAATAATCATTTATTTTATTTGTAGCCTATCAATGGAATAACAATTAATTATAGATAACCAAAAGTCATGAAAGAGTAATGAAATTAAAAAAAACAAAAATTTAAATTTAAATGAAAAAAATTTTAAATATAAAAGAAGAAAAGTTAAAATGAAATTTAAAACATGTGAAAAATAGTTTCTATCAATTCAATCAACAATATGCAATTAATAAGAACAATAAATGTAATCAACACTGACCGAATGATTTGATTGAAGAACTTGATGATTACAAAATGATTATCTGGAATTTCCTTGTACAGAGCAGCTTTCTCTAAATCAAATGCGTACAAAGTGAAATCTGACAGATCTCTTAATTTTGAAAGTCAAAGTTGCTATTTATACATTTATACAAACTATTAAGGAAATACATAAACAGTCCCTACACTTTGTTTTTCATCAATTAAACATATTCTAACATTCTCCCCCTTTGATGAAAATAGCAAAGTCTTCAAACCGATAAGCCCAACTTTTGTTCAAACCTTCTGATACTTTTACGATCCGAAAGCCTCCATTCAATTTTTGAAATAAACTCAACCATGAGTCTTCAGTCGTTAACAGATAAAGCTCCTTTCTTTGTCTTCCTTTTCTGATCTGCAGCAAGCTTACCTTTCAAACCATTCAAAACTTTAATCAACGTACCATCAGAAAACTTGTTCAGCTCCACACTTCTCATTGCTCTCAACTTCTTACTCCTATCTTTATACATGACTGCTGGATGCTTCACCATGATCACTTGAAACTCTTTCAACTCACCAGCAAATTTAATATCTCTGTGAGGTGCAGTCATATTTATCTTCCTCATGCCTCTTTCAACCCCAATCTGTAGATCTTGCACTGACATTAATACCAATTTGGTATGCATAAAGTGAAACAGTGTCTTTAGAGAAAATCTACAGTGTTCATTTCTTTTATTTCTGCACAGTTCGTTTAAAAGATCTTCAATATCGACCAAGTGCATGTTGAACATGTCAGCTTCCGTGAACACATACGTATTTCCATCTGACCTAGTGACTGTGAACTTCGGATAAAAAATCTTGACAAATCTTTCTTTATAAATCTTCACCAGATCCACTATTCTGAATTCGCTCTTAACCTTCTCAACCTCTTGTGTCTTATTTCTCAGGAAACTGGCATAGTTAACCAGATTAGGCATATTTGGCTCTAGAACTCGGAATAACTTGTGAAATGAGCATGGAGCTTGCTTTTTGCAAAAGATCCGTTTCTCCAGAATATCTTCAATATACGGCATCTTATTTCTTTTTCTGATAAATTCCGCCGATCTATTCTCTGGCAGTTCAAGCTTTTTCACCT
Organism: Centrapalus pauciflorus; assembly: GCA_020465985.1. Taxonomy (NCBI): domain Eukaryota; kingdom Viridiplantae; phylum Streptophyta; class Magnoliopsida; order Asterales; family Asteraceae; genus Centrapalus; species Centrapalus pauciflorus. Next base: position 308,573 of record JAANYP010001523.1, read on the forward strand.
TCTTCTTGCTTATCTCATCCTTATTCAACAAAGTTAACATATCTTGAATCTCCCTCTGTACCACTTGTTGAGCTTGAAATCTAAGTCTGTGTTGTTTCTTTGATTCATCAGCAAGCACAAATTCATTGAAAAATCTATCCATCACCTCCACTTCATTCAAAACTACTGTTTCTTGAGCCACACTGCTCTCAACAGGAAACTCTTCAAATTCTTCTTTAATTTGTACAATCACCTCAGGCTTTTCAACCGTTGGTGTTGATTCAACATCTTTCATAATTTCCTCGACTAACACTTCCTCCTCTTCGATTCTTTCAGCTCTAAAATCTACATCCGTCAAAGTGATTATGTCATCATCTTCAGAAACTTCAATATACTCTTCTCTCTCTTCTCCTGTCCCTTGAATACTCAATTCTTGATTTTTCTCTTGAACGTCTTCATCTTGTAAGGTCTACGACTGCAAGATCTATCTAGACGCGGATCCGTGAACGAGTGCGGAATCCTCGTTGACGGTTAGACGGACAACTCTCAACCAACGGAACACGGAGACTATTAGACGCTGAACGAACGACACACGAACGATCCTACGAACTAATTCTCTCCGAAACGGCACTCACCTAGCTGATAAACTCGAGATCGCCTTTTGCTTAATTCCTCACGAATTCTGCTAAAAGTCCCTTAATGATTCGAGTCTATCCCTAATTATAGACCCTGATTCGAGTCTGTTGTGGGCCAAGCTCGAATCTGGCCCAAGGCCCATTCGAGTCTGTCCACAAGACATTCTCGAATCTAGCCCATTCGAATCTAAGGATACATTCGAATCTATCACAGATTCGAATGTCTTCCTTTACCTATTCGAATCTAGCCAATACACTTAAATACTTAAGTGATGAAGCTTATGTTTTACTTATGCTTGAGTTAATCTTTGACCTTTATGTTTGAACTTCTTGTAATATGTTACATCAAGTTCAAACACACAATCAATAACAGACAAACACATATAAACATATATATCAAAACACTTGTTAATACTCAGAATATTACTTAAACCATAATGCAGATCGATTAGACTGCTATCGTCACACAGGGTGTACCAACAGACTCCCCCTTGACGATAGCTTCTAATTAATTACATTACATCAAATTTAAGTACTAGAGCTATATATACTACTACCTGCATATAATCCAGCATCTATACAAACTTTAACTACCTTTTGGAACTTCCTGGCTTCAGATCTCCATGGTTCAGTAAAGAAGATAGGCTGATCATGAAGCTTTTTCAGGATGTCCTTTGATAGGTTTATCAAATGCAGTGGATCATATACCTTCAAAATGACCTGCTCGTCTTGATCCTCCATGATGGCTTCAGCAGTGTCAATCTCGAGGTACCACCATTTCATGTTGCTCAAAACGTTCTGTGGCATCTATTTCATTGGTACTTTCTTTAGACACCTCACATGTTTGTATACCATCCTGGCCCATGGCCTACCTGTATGAGGATCTATTCTCGACTGATCCTCGACCCTCTTTCCGGTCCTTGGCTTGAGTCGCTCGAACTTTCCTGATCTTCCTTCTTTCCTTATAATTCTTGCCACGACTTCAGCGTACTGGTCTTCACCTATATTAATTAACTCTTTCCATGCAAGCTCCTTTACTTCAATCTTGGGCAATGAGTTAAATGCTTTTAGTGTTCGCCTCAAGTATTGTAGTCCATCTCTTCTTTTCAAGATAAATAGCTGCAGTTCTTTGTCAAAGAACCAGCTTATAATGCCTCCTGAGAAGCTTCCAGCACCTGGAACTCTCATTTTCTTCTTCATCTTCAACTGATCTTTCTTTTCCTCTTTCTTGAACCAAAGATTTATCAAGTAAGCTCTAGATGGCTCCTTCTCGGCCTCTTCAAGTTCTTTGTCCTCGACTGAGGCTACCTTGATATAGTCAATGTCAATCACATTATGATTTTGTCCTTCATATAGCTCCGTGACAGGTTGTGAATTGATAATAACCTCATTGACATGATCGTCTTCATCATCCAACACTTCATCGTCTGATTTCCAGTCCACAACCTCCTCTGGAATAAATTCTCCTTCTTCTAACTCTTCTTCTTCATCGTCAAAATCCATAAGTTCTTCCTCTATGTCCTTCAGTGCATCAATCATGTCACTGTCCAGAACCCTCGAGGAACCTGCTTCTTT
>JAANYP010001523.1:313307-329964 GCA_020465985.1 Centrapalus pauciflorus
GCGCTAAAATTGTGTCATACAACTACACAATCTTGTACAATCCGTGATTATACCTAGATGTATCTGTAGAATCGAAACACCAAGTAAGAGACTCGACAAAATGTCTTTTGGAGGGATTACGATGAGACGTGAAGTACAGATGCGAATACGCCTTTAGATTTTGATAGTATAGATTTCAAAAAAGATGAATTAATGACTTACGTTAACCTATTTATACCACCAACCCTGATCCTAAGCGTAGATGCGATCTACTGACAGAATTCGAATTTACTCCTTAGCGGTCTGTCTGAGATTCGAAACCACCAAACTAGAAAAATTTCGAAAATTTTGAATAGTTTCAACTTTTCCAACGTTTTTCTACGGTATTGTGTAACCAGATAATTATGGCCAATTCTTTTCCCTAAGCTCAAGAATAGTTTTTCCGCATTGTGTTATTTGGATCCAACGTTGAATGAAACCATCAGTAAACTTTTGACTTTTTCCCTAAGTAAAAAGTAAACGAAACTAAAATGAAATAAAATAACTAAGGTAAAATAAAATAAAATAAAGTAAATAAAAGTTTGACTGCAAAAATTTAATCTAGAACTTAAGAAAATTTACATCTAAGCTAAATAACTTAACAACATATTTTTGGATGAGTATAGTCGATCTAGAAAGGTTCAATCAGATAGCGATGTCTGATCGAAAGGGTTCAGTCTTAAACTTTCACACTTAGGAATTGTTGAGTTCCTTTGATTGTTTGTCGTGACATACCTATTTAGCCGATTGTGGTATTGTACCCCGTTTAAACATTCTCATTTCGGAATATCCCTTGGCCTTTTTTATTTATCAGGAAATATCTTACGTGACTCCGACATAGACATACTTTTTATGATCAAGGCACACAGACAAAGAGTCTACTTGTTGGTATTTGCAAACGTTCTTAAAAAGACAAACATCGGACACAGGTCTGTATTTTCATACAACAAAGTGTCTTAGTTCGACTTAAGGTTGTTCTTTTAAGTTAGCAGAAGCGGTGACAGGTCTGTACTGACGTACACAAAGCGACATGTCTGCTAACCCGAAGCATAAAACAGAGACAACATGTATGTACTAGTACAACAGAGTTGGCATGTTTTCCGACTCTCAGTTTTCATGATTTTCTATGCTTTCCATTTTCAGATTTTTGATGTTTGCCATACATCCACAGAAAGTTTGCATACCTCATTTAGACTCAATTTTGTTAGGTCGTGTACATAAAAGATTAAGACGCGATTGGTCAGATATCTTAAGTTAGTGACACCTTGAACTTTTCTAGATTGTTATTAGCCTTGAGATTCCCTATGTATTATGCTAAGCACAATCAATTAATAAATTATACACTTAGAGTTAGTTGCATTAGTGTGAAAGCCTAAATACTTAGAGTCTGTAACGACGGTTCTAATTTTCTCACTTTTAACCTATGTATCTAGAACTAACTCTTGTTTCTGATATTCTCTTTTTTTTTTTTGTTATTTTTGTAATTTTCTCCTCTCGTGTTTGTCTTTATTTTTTCATAAGAAAAGCAGTAAAATAAGCTAACCTACTAACGTACTAAGATAGAACTTACTAAAAATAGAAACTTTTCCTAAATTTAGCAGATTACTGAAAGAAAGAAAACTAATACTCTACAAATAAAATAAACTTACTACTACTAAGGTCAAATTATCCCTGGGTTGCGCATTCCATTTAGTTGAATTAAATACTCAAAACCGTGACGTATCAACGCTTTGTAATAATCTGCATTATATCTTTATTGCCACTTTACCAGTTTATGAAGTTTCTTTTCAGCACATCACAATAAAATGATGCTTATGTGCTATGTGCCTTTGTTTTACTGTTTTAACTGGATTATTAGTTATAGCAATTGTAATTGATTGTCTATCCTCAATGGAGTTTGAGTGTAGCCAAACCGTAATCCGCAATTGTTGTTGTATCCACAGAACCTGTGAGCGCAACTACAAGGCAGCAACATTTCCTGCGGCCTCGCACGTTGAAATGGCTACCGATGTTTGTTTCTTGCATTTGCAGGATACCATCTCCCGCCTGAACTGACAACCTCAGTGTAGATTTTGCGCGTCAAGCTGCATCCTGCCGTAGTCAGAATCCGTGAACGCTTCCAACTCTAGTCTCCTCCGCGTGAGACCAAGTTCCCAGCTTCGGTTTCGACATTTTTTTTTTTTTTTGTGTTTTTGTTTGAGGGTATCGTAGATCCGCTTCACACTTTCATATGCATCGCCTTCGGAGTGATGGAAACCTGGGCACAAATACAAACAGCAACATTATGTCAGGTCTTGAAGCAGTTAAATACATAAGTGGACCCAATCATGGCCCGATATAAAGTCCGGATCCATAGCGATATCACTTTCCAGTACCCGGCCCGAGATTGTGATTCACGTGAATCGGCGTGCTGAAAGTGGGAGTCAACTTAGTTCCCTCCTCCCAAACCGGTCTAAATAGGTATAGACATACTTAGTTTGATGGATAAACATCCTTCCTTGTTTGCGTCAATCTTGAACCCAAAAAGAAATTCAACTCCCCATAGCACTCATCTCGAGACTTAGACTTCATCACCTTCTCGAAATCTTTGCACATCTGTTCGTCTGATGATCCAAAAATGATATCATCGACGTACACTTGTACCAAGATAAAGTGTTCTCCCTTCCTCTTCACAAATAGAGTACTATCTATCCTACCCCTTTCAAAACCGTTTTCTAAAAGATGGTTGGATAAAGTCTCATACCACGCCCTAGGTGCCTGATGTAATCCATAAAGACCCTTATCTAAGCGATATACTCTATCAGGATATTTTGGATCTGTAAATCCGGGCGGTTGTTCTACATACACCAACTCCTTCACTTTCCCATACAGGAAAGCACTCTTAACGTCTAGTTGATATACCTTAAAGCCTTTGAAGGAGGCAAACGCTAGAAACAACCTAATGGCTTCCAGCCTTGCTACTGGTGCAAAAACTTCGTTGTAATCGATTCCCTCCTCTTGGTTGAAACCCTTTACAACTAATCTCGCCTTGTTGCGCGTGACTATACCCCGATCGTCTCTTTTGCACTTAAAAACCCATTTGGTTCCTATTGCAATCTCCCCTCGAGGTAACGGAACTAACTCCCACACTTCTAGTTTCCTAAACTGTGAAAGTTCTTCCGGCATCGCTTCAACCCAAGAGTTGTCCTTAAGTGCCATTTGCACATTTTTGGGCTCTAATTGCGATATGAAACACGAATATAGACATGTGTGATATGCCTCGGAGTCGTTTATCATCGACAACAACACGGTGTTGTTATTTACACTACTCCGAGTCTTCACACCCTCGTTAGGATTTCCTATGATGCTTTCTATTGGATGGTTCTTGTTAATCCTAGAGGTCTCTATTTCATCAACCCTTGGATTATCTCCTAAGTTGGATCCTATTTCACCTAATGGGGGAACAGGCTCAGCATTTACATTTTCCTCCTCACGGACGTTTTCCTCAGAGTTGGAACTCGATGCTTGAGACTGATTCTCAGTGGTAGGTGCTTCTTGATCAGCAACTTCTGGAGATCCATCTACAGTCGCAGTAGGCTCGGATGTAGATTCGAACATGGTCCTTGGAAAGATTTGGCCATCGTCGTTCAGATGCGACGTCGCCATGTCCTTCTCGATTGTACCCTAGTTCCGTATGAGTTCTCCACTTGGTCCAAGAACCCGATGAGCCTTGCAGCCGTCTCGTCCTTCGTACCTAAAAAGAAAACCCAAGAAAAACGTGAGTAATCGTCAGTGATAACTAAGCAGTACCAACTACCTCCGATACTCCTTTTGTTGATTGGGCCGAAAAGGTCCATGTGCAACAAATCGAATGTCGAGGCTATGGAATTCTGCTTCTTGGACTTGTGTGTCTTCTTGTGCTGTTTGCCCTTCATGCAAGGTAGACACTTATCCTCGAACTGAAAACTTTTCATGGGCACACCCTGCACCAGTCCATGCTTCGTAATGTAATTCATCTTCCTCAGGTGCAGGTGAGCCATGCGTCTGTGCCACAGTACGGATTCCGTCTCCGAAGCTTTTGATAGTAAGCAGATGGGACCCATCGAAGTATCTGGCTTGTTCATATCGAGCATGTACAAGTCATTCTTCCTTGGCGCCCGCATCAATATCCAATCTTCAGGTATCTTGAATCCAGGCTTCAGCACTAACGCCTCAGTGTCAGTAAATAACACCGAGTTTTTCTTATCACAGATTTGAGATACACTAATGAGATTATGAACCAGTTTATCAACGTGATAAACTTGATCCAATGTAATCGTCCCATTAGTGACTTCTCCATTTCCAGTGATATTTCCACCCTTGTTACCCGCGAATGATACGAATCCCCTATTACCTCCCTTGAAGTCTGTGAGTAGACTTCTTTCCCCCGTCATGTGCATGGAGCAACCACTGTCGACGAACCACTTGTTGTTTGGACCGGTAGTTATCTCCTGCACATGAAAGAAAAGAGGTTAGTTATCACGGGGAACCCAAGCCATGACTGACTTGGTAATACCATTCTCGTCCACATACGTGAACTCTTTCAAGTACCCATCTCGCCTTTCAGGTGACTTGGGCCTTTGAACTGAATTCTGTTGTGGTGCCGAGTGATTTAAGTTCACTCTTTGCCTTGGTGTAGGCATTTGTTGTGGAGCTCTGGAATAATTTCTATTATATGCCATTTCTGACTGTGATCCTTGAGCTCTTACCGGTGCATATTGTCTAACTGGAGTATGAGACCTAACTGGAGTATGTGACCTGCTAGGTGTGGTGCTCCTATAGACTTGTTGTGGTGCTGACCTAGATTGATTAATGACACGATTCGGTGAATTTGTCCTAATCACTTCCTTTGGTCCAACCTTAACCGGTGTGTTTTTCACAACTTGTTTGGGTGCGACCTGCACAGTTCTCTCGGTAGGTTGAGAACTACTGCTGCTTGCCACACTGGGTGAGGGCTTAACAGGTGTTGGGTTCACTGTCTTAGGGGTAACATCTGCTTTCCTAAGTGGACAGTGAGAAGCAACGTGCCCTTTCTCGTGACATCTGAAGCAAGACATCTTATCTATGGACTTTTTGGTGGTTCCCTTAGATCTAGGTGTCTCACTAGTGTCTACTTCCTTTGGTACAGCTACGGTGTCTGCCTCGTCGACCTGGTCAGCCCATGAAATTTTCTGTTTTCCTGCAGGTGTTTCACTGGAGGAAGACACAAATTTCACTTTCTTGACCTTGACGGTTGAGTCAGCCACCTTAGGTGCATTTTCTACTATAGGCTCAGGTGTCGGTTCAGGTAGGTCCTCTAAATCTACTGACTTGTCAGTTTTCTCCTGAGGCTGAGGCACATAGTTCGCATTGAACGGTGGAGGAATTTCGTGAAAACCTAGACCTACTGGCTTCTTAGACTGTCGTTGGGCATCTAAGACTTTTCCTAGATTTAAGCTTGAATTCCTAAACTTCTCTAACTTGCTGTTTGCCTCTGCTACCTTAACCTTGGTCTCAGCTAGCTCTATATCCTTGTCCTTAAGACTTTTTGTTAAGGCCTCTACGTGCTCATACATAAGTTCTATCCTAACACACTGCTCACTGAGTTTGTCTTTTAGAACTACTACGTCCTGAGCATCAGCCTTAAGCTTTTCTTTTAAATCTTGCTTTATATCATTCAGGCTAGCGTTTTCAATTTTTAAATTCTCATTTTGAGCAGATATGGTTTTATGTGATTCTAAGACTAGATTTAACCTATCATTAGAAGTAGCACACAAAGCACATAATTCTTGAAATAGAGAGTAAGATAGACTAACCTTCGAGTTATCAGATTCCACGTTGGCCATCTGAGCAGCAAACTCCAGCACTGTCTGATCATTCGCCTTCTCTACCCACATTGGACTGCTGTCCCGTGTAGTCTGCTCGTTCCCATCACACCCCGTTTCTGTGACTTCAGCCATGAAGGCTCTAGCATTCGACTCAGGATGTGAACTCCAATCATACGTGCCATCTAGCTGTCTATCTGAAGTGACATTGGATAGAAGACCCGCTAGATTGGCCTGTCCAGATGAGGAACTTGGAAGGTATCGTTGTTGGGACTGATTTTGGTACTGTCCCTGATGCTGACTCTGTCCTTGGTATGTCTCTACCTTCGGTCTCTGACACTCCCTGGCGAAGTGTCCCAATCCCTGACAGTTGTAGCATTTCACCTTGGACTTATCAAACCCGATCCCCTTGTTATTCATTTGCAGATTCCTCCCAGTTCTTTTGATGAATCTTTTTACCCTCTGGGTCACCATGGCCAGTTGCCACTTAAGATCCATTTCCTCTAAGTCATCAGGGTCGACCTGATCGTAATCTTCATCCCATAGAGCTGGGTCATTGATTTTCCCTTGAACACAATTTCCGTATGCGGCCACAAAAGAAGCAAGTAGATTCAGATGCTCTTCCGCTGACTTTGCGCTCATGGGCATCTTCGAATAACTCTGACTGTTCGACGCCTGTTGGACTTGAGGTTGCGGTTCTTCCGATCGTCCTAATCCTAAGAACGCGCGATTCAATGAGTCTTCAGACTCTGCTGGCGATGACGTTTCTCCGGTGAAAAACGCTGTAGCACTCTTCGGTTCAACTGTCACTGATGATTTAGATGTCTTTCCAAAATACATTGCCGGATTCTGGACTTGCTCGTAATCAGTCTCAGCCTTAATCATCTCAAAGTGATATGCCCTCAACGTTCCCACAATGTCATCAAGTGATTGAGTATAGTATTTGTCCTCATTCAGCTTAATCATTGCCACGTACATAGCCCATTTGGCTGGTAGGGCATCAAGAAGCTTGTTGTTCTTGTCAGTGTCCGAATACTCAATTCCATGACTTTCAAGTTCCGTTATCAGATGATAGAACCTCGTGATAATATCATCCAACTGTTCATCCTTAATTGCCTTGAAAATCGCAAACTGTTGTTTCAACAGCTCTGTACGCTTTCTACGCACCCGAGGATTACCCTCACACCTTTTCTCGAGAGACTCCCAAAGTTCCTTCGACGTCCTTTGAGTCCGAAATGTGTGCAAAATATCTTGAGGTAAAGCCATACGGATTATGGAGAAAGCTTTGTTTTCGGCTTCAAATAATTTCTTGTCATCTTCTTTCATCATCTGATATGACAAGACCTTTTGACGGCCTTCAACTTCAGATACTGGCGGGACGTACCCTTCATCTATGCACACCCACATGCGCATATCATTGAATCGTACAAAATCTGTAAATCGATCTTTCCACCAGTAATAGTCCTCAACTTTCATCAGCTTAGGCGGTGCATTTGCCTTCCCAACTTCGTGGTCCATTTCTAAGAATTTCTGAAGATTAGACATCTTTTCGAAAGAAATTGAATTGATCCTTAATTAATATAATTCGAAACTAATGTGGATTAACTCTTTCGAATCTAGATAGATTCGAATGTAATTAGATTCCAATTTATTTGGGATTAAATTCGATTAAGTGTTTTAATTCAATTAAACTCGAAATATGTCAGATTCGAGATATCCTTAGATTCGATGGTCCTTAGATTCGAAGGGGAACAAACTCGAATTTCAGCAGATTCGAAACACAGATTCGAAACAATACTAGACTCGAAATAAACTCGAAACTAATGTAGACTCGAGATCCTATTCGAATGAAGCACTAGATTCGAAACAAGGTAGATTCGAAAATCTCTGAAATTGACTCGAAAGGAGCGTATTTAGGTTAGACTCGAGACTAAAGTGAAACCCTAATTACCCCTATAGATTCGAGCGCCGCAAACTCGAAAAACGGCTAACACTTTGATTTTTTGACGTTTTACAGATTAAATCACTATTTTTCGAACGAAAAATAATGATTTCGATCAAAAACGTGAAAAACCACAAAGTGTTTCCCGAATATGAATTTGCTAAGCTTGAAAACACGTTTTTGAGAGCAAAACCGTCCAACTAGCGTCAAGAAACCTAGAATGTATCTGATGAACACGAAGAACACCAAGAACACTCCGTAGGCTCTGATACCACTTGTAAGGTCTACGACTGCAAGATCTATCTAGACGCGGATCCGTGAACGAGTGCGGAATCCTCGTTGACGGTTAGACGGACAACTCTCAACCAACGGAACACGGAGACTATTAGACGCTGAACGAACGACACACGAACGATCCTACGAACTAATTCTCTCCGAAACGGCACTCACCTAGCTGATAAACTCGAGATCGCCTTTTGCTTAATTCCTCACGAATTCTGCTAAAAGTCCCTTAATGATTCGAGTCTATCCCTAATTATAGACCCTGATTCGAGTTTGTTGTGGGCCAAGCTCGAATCTGGCCCAAGGCCCATTCGAGTCTGTCCACAAGACATTCTCGAATCTAGCCCATTCGAATCTAAGGATACATTCGAATCTATCACAGATTCGAATGTCTTCCTTTACCTATTCGAATCTAGCCAATACACTTAAATACTTAAGTGATGAAGCTTATGTTTTACTTATGCTTGAGTTAATCTTTGACCTTTATGTTTGAACTTCTTGTAATATGTTACATCAAGTTCAAACACACAATCAATAACAGACAAACACATATAAACATATATATCAAAACACTTGTTAATACTCAGAATATTACTTAAACCATAATGCAGATCGATTAGACTGCTATCGTCACACAGGGTGTACCAACACATCTGAATCTATATACTCTACAAAGTGATAGATATCAGACTGAGTGTTCAAAGGAACTGGAACATCTTCATAAAGAATCAATCCCAGCTCTCTCTGTTCACCAGCTGATTCTTTAGAGCCCCCTGCTTCTTTCTCCTGAGCTTCCGACTCCTTTTCCGGATACGTTATCATTAATACTCCAGGCGTCGGTTCATCAACCTTTCTCCTCTTCTCCCCCTCATGAGGAGCATCATCGGAGTCTTCGTCATGCTCATCATGTTTCCTCTTTGATGAGGAAGCTTGAGCCTTGCAGGTATCTTCCACTGCAGCTACTCTTTCTGAAAGATTCCCCAACGCAGTTACCACTGTGTTTTCTAGACTGATCATACGCTCTCGCATCTCATCAAACTGCTCAAAAACAAAATCCTTCAACTCTTCCTTCAACTCTTCTATAGCTTGCTTTGAGTCAGTTTGCTTGACAGACTCCTCTGCAACATCTTTTCCCTTTAAAAATTTCTGAATATTTGTCATTTGAGCCATTACTTCCGCTAACTGATTAACGCTTTGGTAAACAAATCAGCTAGTTGATATTCAGTAGGTACAAAATATAATTCTATATTTCCATTTTCTACATGATCTTTTATGAAATGATACCGAATGTCAATGTGTTTCGTTTTTGAATGTTGCACCGGATTTGATGCAATAGCTATTGCGCTCTGAGAATCACAATATATTGGAATTTTCTTTGGTGTAAACCCGTAATCACGCAGTTGGCTCTTCATCCACAACACCTGAGAACAGCAGGAAGATACAGCAACATACTCTGCTTCAGCTGTAGACAATGAAACACAATGTTGTTTCTTGGATGACCAACATACGGGTTTGTCACCTAAGAATTGTACTGCTCCTGACGTACTCTTTCTGTCCATCTTATCACCTGCGTGATCAGCGTCAGAAAAAGCAGTCAGATTAAATAAAGACTCTCTAGGATACCACAAACCAAGATTTGGAGTTCCTTTGAGATATCTTAAAATTCGTTTTGCAGCTGTTAAGTGTGATTCTTTTGGATTTTCCTGATATCTAGCACAGACACATGTAGCAAACATAATATCTGGTCTACTGGCTGTTAAGTACATTAATGACCCAATTATACCTCGATAATGAGTCACATCTACAGGTTTCCCTGAGATGTCCGTATCGAGTTTTGATTTTGAATCCGGAGCCATGGGAGTTTTCATAGGAGTACTATTGACCATGTTAAATTTCTTTAACATGTCTTGTATATATTTTGACTGATTGATAAAAATACCATCAGTTAATTGTTTTACTTGTAATCCTAAGAAAAAATTTATTTCCCCCATCATGGTCATTTCGAATTTCTGGGACATTAAAAATGCGAATTTCTTACAAAATTCTGGATTTGTAGACCCAAATATTATATCATCTACATATATCTATATAACTATGATATCTGACCCCTGACGTTTTATAAACAGGGTTGTGTCAACTGCACCTTTTGTAAATCCACATCTCAACAGATATGTTGAGAGTGCATCATACCAAGCACGAGGTGCTTGTTTAAGGCCATACAGTGACTTATCTAAAATATATACATGATCAGGTTTCGAAGGATCAGTAAACCCTTCCGGCTGATATGTATATACTTCATCTGTTAGCTCCCCGTTTAAAAACGCAGTTTTGACATCCATTTGATATACTGTAAAATTTTTATGAGCCGCAAAAGCTAAAAACATCCTTATAGCTTCAATTCGTGCAACTGGTGCGAATGTTTCATCATAATCAATCCCTTCTTGTTGGCTGTATCATTTGGCCACGAGACGAGCTTTATTCCGAATAATGACACCATGTTCATCTTTCTTGTTCTTGAAGATCCATTTCGTGCCTATTATGGATTTGTCTTTTGGGCGCTCAACAAGTCTCCAGACCTTTAACCGTTCGAACTGGTTGAGTTCTTCTTGCATCGCCACAATCCAATCAGCATCCAGAAGGGATTCTTTTACATTTTTGGGCTCAATCTTACTCAAAAAATTTGAAAATAAGCATTCATTTATAGTAGCCCTTCTGGTTTGGACTGACGCAGATGGATCACCAATGATGTTCTCTATTGGGTGATTTCTTGTCCACTTTACTGTATGTGGAAACGGTTCTATTGGGTCTTGGTTGGGATTGAGATCTAGATATGGTTCGGGAGTTACTGCAGATGTTGTTGGTGGGACATCTGAGGTAGGAGCTTCTGAATGTTCAGAAGTAATGGGGGTTTCAGAAAAATGTGGAGGTTCATTTGGTTGCACAATCTCAGTAGTTGACTGTACATTTGCTGTTGAAGCTTCTCCAGTTTCTTTTGAACCTTGTTGTTGAGAAAGATCAGAGACTATGACTGGATCTTTAGTAATCCTGTCAGGCACCAAATTTTGAACATTAATTTTGGGCTTTTCAAAATAGTCTTCATAAAAATTCTCAAACAACTTGTATAATTCTGAATGTTCAGCATTTTGTTCAGTTGACTCCAATGAAGTCTGCAAATTTGGTTCGGGTCCTGAACTGGTGTGTTCAGAAGCCATTACCACTCCTTCGTCGAATTTGACATTTACGCTCTCGTTGACTGTCTTGGTTCTTTTGTTGTACACTCGAAAAGCAACTGACTCCTTTGAATACCCGATGAATATTCCTTCATCCGCCTTTTGATTAAACTTTCCGAGATTGTCTTTATCGTTCAAAATGAAGCATCTGCAACCAAGGACATGGAAAAATTTAATATTAGGTATTCTTTTATTAATCAGTTCATAAGGAGTCTTTCCGAATCTCTTATTTATTATTGAACGATTTTGTGTGAAACAAGCTGTTGCAACTGCTTCTACCCACAAAAACAACGGTAAATTGGAATATGCCAGCATCGTCCTAGCTGATTCCACAAGTGTCCGATTCCTTCTTTCAACGACACCGTTTTGTTGTGGAGTTCGAGCAGCTGAAAACTGATGTGTAATTCCTATTGAATTCAAGAATGAGTCAAGTGATTTGTTCTTGAACTCTGTTCCGTTGTCTGAGCGGATTGTTTGAATTGTGAGTTGCAACTTTACTTGTATTTTCCGAATGAAGTCGATAATTGTTTCGGTTGCATCTGATTTGGATCTCAGGAAGAAAACCCACGCGTATCGTGAATAGTCATCAACTATCACCAATACATATCGTTTCTTATTTATGCTTTGTACTCTCATTGGTCCACACAAATCCATATGTAATAATTCCAGTGCTCTCGTGGATGAGTGTTCTGTTTTGGATTTGTGTGTGGCTCTTGTCATCTTTCCTTTTTCACATGCCGCACATAATTGCTCTTTTTGAAATTTGAGCGTCGGTAGCCCTTTAACTAACCCTCCTTTTGCTAGGTTGGTCAGCTCATTGAAGTTCAGATGTGAAAGGCGACGATGCCACAGCCATGCTATTTTAGATGTAGCTTTTGATAATAAGCAGACATCTTTCTTCAGATTAATTGAGGCTAAATCAATGGAGTACAAATTTGTTTTCCTGTTTCCTGCCAAAATTTCTTTTCCTTCTCCGGATCTGATGCTGCACCGATTGGCTTTGAAATTGACTTCTAATCCTTTGTCACACAATTGCCCAATGCTAAATAGATTGTGTCCAAGACCATCAACATAGAAGACCTTTTGGATGGTGATCTTGTCATATTTGAGACTTCTGTAGCCTTTGATCGGACAAAACTGATCATTTCCAAATCTAACCGTCCCACAGAACTTTTCTACAAAGTCCGTGAGTGTGTCTCGTTGTCCAGTCATATGTTTGGAGCAGCCGGAGTCAAGGTACCAGACATGGTTTACCTATAAGACGTAGTAGCACATGAGGTACCCACTTGTAGTTGGGTACTTTAGTTTTAGGTAAATCATGCATATTATTATTTATTTTTCTAACAGATATGGCTTTTAGCTTATCATTTGAAGTTATTTTAGGTACCCATTTTTGAACTGTTCTTTTAGGTATCCATTTTTGTACAATTCGCGGTGGAATTGCTTTTGAAATATTTTTCTTTGGAACCTTTTTCTGTTCATAAAATGGGTCCTTCTTCTTTGGTTGCCATACGAGCTTATTAGGTGGTATTTGTTTTTTAAGAGGTTAAATGTCTGAAGTCTGAAAACCACGTCTGAAATTAAGAGGAGGTCTTAAAGTCTGAAATTAAGAGGCTCTGAATTTAATTCAGACTAGTCTCATTCTCTTAAAATTCAGAGGGAAATTCAGAGGTTGTAACCTCTTAAGTCTGAATTTAAACAAACAATACAAAATATGTTAAGATCTGAAATTCAGACTTCTGACCTAATTCAGAGCCTCTTAATTGAAAACAAACACACCCTTAGATTTAACAACTGCAGGCTTACAAGCATGAGAATCCAAAGCAATTAAGTCCTTTCTAGAAAACTTTATACAAGAGTTTTTAACAAGATTATTATTATTATTACAGACAGATTGTTCATTTTTGCTATTTCTATCTGTAACGTGTTTGTTCTTCACGCGCCACTCTTGTTTTAAACTCTTGTTTTTCTGTTCTCTTTCCTTCTTTCGCCACACTTGTTTTCTCGACCCGTTCACAACGATATCTGACATAAAAGAAGTTTGAGAATTAGACGATTTAGATGCTCGTTTTTTCTGTAACTTTTTCATACCTGTTGAAGATTTGACTTTACGTGCAATAGAGTCCGTTGATGAAGATGATTCACCCTTTTCAAAACTAGGAGACTGAACAAAAACTTTTGTTTTCTCCTTCTTTTGTTGTACTGATGGTGAATTTTCAGATGGTTTTAAAGAATCTGTAGACATTCTTTGGAGAATTTTAACAGGTTCTTTATTACCATTTGATTGTTTGTTAGTCAAAGGTTTGATAAATTCACCAATTTTACCAAACATTTGATCTAATGAATTATCATCAGAGTGCATGTACAGATCAAATTCTTTCTCTGAATTTATAGAATCTAGAGAAGTAGATGAATGTGGATCAGACACATTTATGTTTTTAGGATTATCTTGTAACATTTGTTCCATTTTTAGTAATTCAGCCTTGAGAGTTCCATTCTCTGTCTCAAAATTCTTAATTTTCAATTCTAAATCAGAATTTATCTGTTCTAAAATTGAATTTGGTAAATATAGTTTTTGAGACTGAGATGGTAATTCAGACAAATCCTTTTCAGAATAAGTTTGAATATACTCTTCTTTAGTATCAATAATGTTGCTAGTTTCATTTATCTTGGTATAATCACCATAATTTTGCATTTTGTCTGATCGTAATCTTTTTATCTCTTCGCTAGATTCTACTTCTTCAGAAGCTTTCATGAATGTCATTTTTAATCCTAAATTCATGTATCTGACATCATATAGTGTTGGTGAATTTGATATAGCTTTTGTCAGATACTTAGGATTTTCCCAACCAATACCAGATTTAGAGTTATAAAATTCTGTATCTTTTGGTTGATTTAAATAAATTGTTTGATCTGTTTGCCCCCTTTTAATAAATTCATCCTCCATCTTTTTTATTTTCTCATAAAGTTTAGTTCTTTCTTCAAATATGACATGATATTTTACAGAAAAGTTTGAGGCTTCTAACTCAGCTATTCGCAGACTTTCTTGTAAATCAGATATTTTGTGATTCAGATTGAGTATATTACTTTGAAGTTCTTTTTCCTTATCTTGTAAGTCTGAGACAGCTCGTAAAGCTAATGCTTTATCTTTGGAAAAGTCTAGAACTAAGTTGTGTTAATTTCGAAGTTTGTTTTCCAAAGAATGAATATTTTTCTTTTCTGCCTTTAAAGATTTTTCAAACTTTTTAAGCATAAAGGCCATATTAGTTAGTTTTTCTTCTAAGATGCATGATTCATCAATATCAGAGTCTGAATTAGATTTACCTCTGGTCTTTCTGAATCATCTGAGTTTTCAGACTCTGAATCTTCCTCATTTTCAGCTTCATTTTGGCCAGTTGCCATTAATGCAACTTCTTCTGTTGCTTCCTCTTCATCCGAATCAGATTCTCTCCTTTCTGCATCCTCTTCATCAGTCAGTCCAACCCACACCTCATCTTCAGCTATCATAGCTGATTCACTCAGTTCAGATTCATTGAAAATTTCTGACTTTAGACAAATATGCGCATCTTCATCCAAGATGTCATCGTCTTCTGATAACTGTAACCAATGATCATCCTCCGCCATAAGAGCTTTGCCTGATTCTTTCTCTTTGGCTAAGAGAGCCTTTCTTGTATAGTAGTCTGAATTTTTGACTACCGGAGATCTGCATTCCCGGGCATAGTGACCAGGTTTTCCACAGTTATAGCATTTCTGTTCCGACTCTTTCTTGGCTGATTCGTCTGACTTCTCAAATTTGTCAGTCTTCCGTGCACTACTCTCTCCAGATTTCTCATACTTATCTTTTTTCTCAACTTTCCTAGATCCTGTTTTGTAGCGCATCTTGTTGTTGGTTGGCTTTCTGTAAAATTTCTTCTGAAATGCTTTTGTAAGCAAAGCCATCTGCTTTTTCATCTCTTCAATTTCTGAATCAGCAGATGAATCTGAGGATTCTGATTCAGAAGATGTGCTGCTGATTACTGCTCTTTTCTCTTTTTTCATCTTGTATTTATACTTTTTCTCCGCCAGTAGAGCTAGTGGATCAGCAGTTTCTTTTTCCGCTTTCGTCTTTCCAGATATTTTCCTCAATACAACTTCTTGATAGTTGTTGAGGTTTTCAAATAGCATATGAAAATCCATCTCCTCAATATCTTTTGTTTGTTGGATGATCATAGCATATTTTTCCCATTCTGGATTTAGAACATTTAAAAATTTGACATCGATGTCCAAGTTGGACTTTGTCACTCCGTTTCTTTTTACTTCACTTACCAGATTCACAAATCTGAGGTAAGTGTTTTCCAAAAGTTCACCTTCACGAGCTCTGAAGTTCTCAAATGTCATTAGGCTATTTCTAGCCCTATTTGTAGCAGCTCTGTCTGATCCCCTCATGATTTTGCATACTTCATCCCAGATGGACTTAGCAGTCTTTGTATTTGTCAGACAAGTGTATATATCATTGGGTATTGATATCAACAATAGTTTTCTGGCAGTCTTGTCCCCTAACTTTCTCTTTTTTCTGGGCCTCTGTCAGGTTTGTGACCTCAACAGTCCTCGGTGGTATTGGGGGATTGCCAGTTGGTACTCCTGGGATCGTTTCCATAAAAATTGTTGGTTCTTCAGTTAATGATTTCAGCATTTCTTCAGACAAATCATGGAAACTGATAAATTCAAGAAACCGCTCCCGCCATTGAACATATTCACCCCTGTATAAGATTGGGGGTTTGGTTTCTGATCCCATAGCCAGTGCGTCTTTAGACATGTTGATTGATCTTTGGGAAACTTGACCAAGATCTGATGAACTCCGAATGAGATTGAATATTTTGATCACACCTTGAAACACAGATTAGTACTGAAATCTACAACACAATGACTTGTTAGTAGCAATAAGCAACTTAACTCAGACAGTGAATTTGTGTTTTGATTAATGTGTGTGTCAAACTTGAATGATTATTGTGTTATGAGTGAAACTTGAATGAATAAAGTGTAAAACTCGATTGAGTTTATGGTAAAACTCGATTGATTCTTTTACCAAACTCGATTAAGCCTTTTTGATGAAACTTGATTGAGTCTTTGTGAAACTCGATTGAGTCTTTGATGAAACTCGGTTGAGTCTTTGATGAAACTCGATTGAGTCTTTGATCCAACTCGATTGAGTCTTTGATGAAACTCGATTGTCTTTGATCAAACTTGAGTCTTTGATCAAACTCGAATGAGTTTTTGATCAAACTCGAATGTCTTTGATCAAACGTGAATGAGTTTTTGATCAAACTCGAATGTCTTTGATCAAACTCGAATGAGTTTTTGATCAAACTCGAATGTCTTTGATC